>ML295127.1:0-18232 GCA_005239495.1 Nicotiana undulata
CCACGTGAACCTTGAGTAATCATCAACTAACACCATCACATATTTCTTACCTCCTCTGCTCAGGGTTATCATTTTCTTACTTTTGAAAGAAGATCTTACCTGCTTCCCCCTTGCACATGCCTTACAAACTTTGTCTTCATTGAACTTAATGTTAGGGAGTCCTACCACTAAGTTCTTAGAGACTAGCTTGTTAAGCTGAGTTAGACTTGCATGACCAAGTCTTTTGTGCCACAGGAGGGGATCACTGTCCAACACACTAAGGCAAGTGAGTTCATTGTCAGACAGTGTGGATAAGTCAATGACATAGATATTGTTCATTCTCCTTCCCTGCAACACAATCTTGTCAGTAAGCAGATTTATCACAAAACATTTTGTGGAGGTAAAAGCGACAAGGTTACCTCTGTCACACAATTGTGACACACTGATTAAGCTATATTTCAAGCCATCTATCAGATACACATGTTCAATTGAACGTGTGTCGTCTTTACCTACCTTGCTGACCCCTATAATTTCACCTTTCTTTCCATTTCCAAAGGAGACATTTCCTCCTTTGAGGTTTTCAAGTGAAAGGAACTGTTCCTTGATTCCTTTCATATGCTTAGAGCAACCACTGTCCAAAAACCAAATTAGGCTGCTTCCCTTCACTTGTACCTCTGGTTCTTCATAAGTGTCCTCATCAGATTCTCCTATTGCCATGAGAGATTGATCTTCTGTCTCACCATCCTCTGATTCTTCATCTGAACTTTCCCCCCAAGCAGCAACCATAGCCTTTGTAGTGGTTCTCTTGGGTTGGACCGGTTCCTTCTTCCTGTTCTTTATTTCATATCTCTCTTTCCTCCATTCTACTTCTCACTGAGGGCAGTTTTTGATGAGATGGTCAGTTTTTCCACACTTGTAGCATCCCTCATTAGCTGGCCTTTCTGGTGCCTTTGCCTTGTTGAAGTTTCCTCCCCTAGAGATGCCCTTCTTCCTCATGAGAAAATTTCTAAATTCTTTAGTGATCATGGCCATCTCATCCTCTTCAAGATCTGCTCCTTCAGTGATCCTCAGTGCTAGACTTCTCTCCTTCTTTGGGGCATCCATCTTCATGGTTTGCCTTCTGAGTTCATAAGCAGGGAGATTTTCAATTAACTCATCCAGTCTAAGGGTTGCCATATTTTTGGATTCCTGGATAACAGTGATCTTGCTTTCCTATGAGATAGGCAAAACCCTTGTCAAGATCTTCTCTACCTTGTCTTCTTCAAGTATGATTCTCCCAAGAGACTTGAGTTCATTGGTCAAGGTTGTAAACCTTGTGTACATCTCCTGAATAGTCTCTCCTTCTTTCATAGTGAAGTTTTCATACTGAGAGTATAGTAGTGTACCTCTAGACCTTTTAACTTGAGGTGTTCCTTCATGGGCTACTTGTAGAGTGTCCCAGATTTCCTTGGCTGTTGTGCAGCTTTGGATTCTACTGTATTCATCAGGACCTAGTCCACATACTAGCCACTTCTTGGCCTTGGCATTCTTCTCCCATTTCTTCAAATCTTCAGCCGTGCAGTCAGGCCTAGTCTTGGGTCTATCTACACCTTCAACAGTCTTCTTCATTGTTGCAAGGGGTCCATCAGTGACTATGTCCCATAGTTCATAGTCCTCTCCAATAAGATGGTCCTTCATTCTATTTTTCCACCAAGAATAGTACTGGCCATTGAAGAGTGGTGGCCTTGCGGTTGATTGACCTTCCCAGTTCCCAGGTGGTGCACTCATCCTGATCTTTTCCAAGGTGTTAGCCTTTTCAAGGATAACCTGCTCTGATACCAATTGATGTTTTAGACTTCAATACTACACAATAATATAAGTTAATTGTGTAGTACCCAATTTTCGAGTGCTGTCTAATAAGAAGAACCTGGTTCTTCTTTGTGTACTACTTTATACTGTTGCGGAATAATTAAAGCAGTAAAGTAAAGACACAGATATTTTTACGTGGAAAACACCTGGCTCAAAAGGTGAAAAAACCACGACCTACTCCTCAGTAGGATTTGCTCAAACTCTTCACTAAACCTCTGAGCCAAAACGGACTTACAAAATAAACTCTTTTGTAATCCTAGGACTAACTCTAATCCTCTTTGTATCAACTAGCCTCTAGCTAATTTCTACATATTTTAAGCTAACTCTAACTTGAACAATGTGTACCTATTACATTGCTTCTATGAAAGCTGAAAAGATACAATGTTAAAACTCCTACTACAATCAACTAGACTCAATACACAAACGATGGAACTGTTTCTTCTAGTTGAACTGTAGCCTTTGTATCGCACAACAATTCTGCTTGCAAAATATCTCTGGGACTTTTGCTTCAGATCTTGATTCACTTTAGTACTTGTGCGTCAAAAATTTCAGCAGTAATACATTGAGTATTTATAGAGTCCGTTTGTTGAGTCCATGATTCAATTCTGACCCAACTCTTCCTGGGTAAACGAGTTTGATTGTAACTCAACTTTCTTCCTCTATTTCTGTCCTAGCTGAAGTCAACTTCTGTCATCTTTATCAGTTTGCAACCTTTTGGTATTAGAAGACATTCTCCTAGTTCTTTGATACTCATCAAACACTGATGTCTCCTATGCAAGTATGATTCTTGTGCCAACTGTTCCGTTCAGATGTGTATGCTATGATGGACCTGGTTCAACTTTGTCATCTTTTGTCAATCTTCAAAACTCATTCACTGACATGGGCCAACAGTGTATCTTATATGTCTGGCATGACATTAAAACTTGATGCAAATCTAAAGTCTATTTATATAGCTTATATGACTTAACTTATATGACAATCCCTGAAGGATATTGCTTAAAGTATATAGAATTCTTGGTCATGAAGTACTACATCCTAAGCGCAAGTTGTGCAAATTTGTATCTTGCTATAACTATAAGCATGATAATGTGATATCGAGGATTTTCAAGGTGCAACATATTCATTGAAGTTAATATGGATGATTTATTCATCAAATCTCTGGTGACGTCAACCTTCAAGAAGCTAGTGCACAAGATTGGAATGCGAAGGCTCAAGGATGTGAATTGATGCTCTCATCAGGGGGAGTTAATACGTGTTGTACTCTTTTACCCTTACAAGGTTTTGTCCCACTGAGTTTTCCTTGCAAGTTTTTTAACGAGGCAACCAAAAAGCGTATTATTAAATATGTGTACTCTTTTCCTTTACTAGAATTTTTTCTCATTGGGTTTTATTTTAGTTAAAGTTTTAACGAGGCACGTGTTATAAATAAAATTCTATTTATGGTGAATGTCTATATTCTAGAGAGATTATAAGGTTTGTTACTTGGTGGCTAAGTCACTTTTCCCCTATAAATAGATGGATTTATTCCATTGTAATTCATCCCTGAATTCAATACTATCCCTCTTTTTCTGCAATATTGTTCTTATTCTTTAATTGTTCAAAATAGGAATATAATTTTTTTAATGGTATTTATTTAAAATAAATTGTTCTTATTCTTTAATTGTTCAAAATAGAAATATAATTTTTTAAAATGATATTTATTTAAAATAAATAAGGTACCGGGAGGTAAAATACAAGCACTAAAACAATAAATCCATTCCTAGGTCTTTTACCTCTGCCGTCGTAGCCGTGCATTACCGGAAAAAATGGACAAAAACAAAAAGAAGAAGAAAAACCTAACCCCGGAAGTCCAATTTCGCTTAAGCCTGGACAACTGTTCCAAAACCAAAGATGTTTCAACTGCCATCTCCTTATATGAATCTGCTCTTTCAACAGTTCACTTTTCCAATAACCACTTCAACTCTTTTCTTTACATCTGCTCCAATGCCGTTTCGGACCCATCAACTAAAAATTCTGCTATTGAATTTGGGTTTCGAATCTTTAATCATATGGTTTCGAGTAATGTAACCCCCAATGAGGCTACTGTCACGGCTGTAGCTAGGCTTGCGGCTGCAACTGATGATGGTGATAAAGCGTTTGAGTTAGCTAAAGGAGTGGGGAATTGTGGGAAGTTAAGGACTTATGGGCCGGCTTTGTTTTGTTATTGTAAGATGGGTGAGGCTGATAAGGCCTATCAAGTGGAAGATCACATGAGGTCTATTGGATTGCAACTTGAGGAAGCTGAGCTTGTTGGTTTGTTAAAAGTGAGTTCTTTCTTTGTTTTTTATATTTTCCTAGTTATTGCTAATTAGCTAATTAATGAGCGTTTTGGTAATTTCATGTTGCAGTTTGTTTAGATGGTGATTCAAGATATAGTCTTTTTGCACCATGTATTTTGTTTGTGGAAAAGACGAATTGGTACACTGGTTGATCGTTCAATGAATTGTAATATGCAGATTTTTATTTTATGTTTGTACTTTTATCTTCCAAGTAATTACATATTTGAATAGATTGGCCCGAATAGAGCGGAATGGTTAAGCATGATTCATATAGCTAATCCAGACTAGTTTTGTACTGCTTAGCATTTGACATTTGTCAAAACTTTTGTTCTATTGGTTTTGCTATCTAGTAAGATCTCTGGGTTAGGCTGCAATTCTGTGTGTGGTTGGAGTGTGGGTGGGGTGGGATTGCTAGGTTGTACTCTACTAACGAATGTACCGTGTTTTTGTTTTGTGGGAAAGAGGACCGGATACACTGATCAACAGTTCAGTAAGTTTGAATTGCTGATTTTTGTTTAATGTTTGTACTTTAACCTTCAAATTATTCGGTATAGGAATGAAATGGGCCTATTAGAGCGGAATAGTTATATAGGATTCATAATGCTGTCTCCAACTTTTTGGGATTGATGCATAGTTTGTTGATTGTACCTTTTACCTTCTTTCAGGTGAGTGTGGAGAAAAAAAGGGAAGAGAGGGTCTATCAATATTTACATAAACTGAGAATGTCAGTCAGGAGTGTAAGTGAGTCTGCAGCAGAAATCATACAGAGTTGGTTTGGAGGGGAAACGGCAGCTAAGGTGGGGTTATCCAATTGGGATATGGGTCAGGTGAAAGAAGCAATTTTACAAAATGGAGGAGGGTGGCACGGTCGTGGATGGCTTGGAAAGGGTAAATGGATTATACAGAGGTCCCAAATAGCTCCTGACGGGAGGTGTCAAACTTGTCAGGAACAGTTGGTTTGTGTTGATATTGACAAAGCAGAGACAGAAAGATTTGCGGAGTCAGTCGCTTCTTTGGCTATGGAAAGGGAAGTCCATTCCAATTTTAAGGAATTTCAGGTGAGGAGGTCATGTCATTCAAACGTGACATATATGATGTATCTTTCATGTATTTTCAGAGTTTCCGCCTAACTTCTCCTTGAATTGCTTAGGACTGGTTGGAAAAGCATTCAGAATATGATGCTGTAGTGGATGCAGCAAATGTTGGGCTCTATCAGCAGAACTTTGCTGAGGGTGGATTTAGTATTGCACAGGTTGTAAATATTAAGTTTGCTATTTACTGGCCTTTCATTTGGTTCTTCCATTTAATGTTGTTAAAACAGCTTTTTGATTCATGTTCCATTATGTATTGCAATAGAGCAGCTTATTGCTGTGGTGAAAGAATTGCATAGCAGAAGCAACAAGTGGCCACTGGTTGTATTACATAAGAAGCGTCTTCGTGCACTTCTTGAGAATGCTAGCTATAGGGAGTTGCTTGAAGAGTGGGTAAATGAAAAAGTACTTTATGGAACACCCTTTGGATCCAATGATGACTGGTAAACGCCGAAGACTTTATGAACCTCTGTCATCCCCTCTTCACTAGGTTTATTTTTAAAATATTCTAATGATCAACGAAAAATTGAATTTAGCAATATTATATCACATTGTTTTCCTTCACCTTTATCACTTCACCTTTTTTCATTGTTGAGACCTCTTATAGTCATCATATATCTAGCATTTCTTGTGCCTCCTACGAGAATATGCAACACTTAGTTTTTTACCTGGAAATTGAGAAAATGTCTCTTTTCTTCTTGTCCATTTGACTGATCATATTATTTATAATTTTCCAATAGCATTCTCAGTAAATCTACGCTATCTGACGACTGACATAGTGCAATATGATATAGGTACTGGCTTTATGCAGCAGTGAAACGTAAGTGTTTGCTCGTGACAAATGATGAAATGAGAGATCATATTTTTGAGCTCCTGGGCAGTAGCTTTTTTGCCATATGGAAAGAAAGACATCAGGTTCAATTGCTTAGAGAATTTATTCTCCAAATATTGATTCCATTCTTTACAGTCATTTTATGCTTTTATGGATTCTTAAAAGGTAATTTATGTCCTATAGCTTTTGTTTTCATACTTTTCCTATGATTGAACTCCATTGGTCCGAAGATAGATTAAATGTGGAAATTGATAGGACTTGATGATGTTATAGTTTATCTTCTGCTAATTTTGGAACAATGCTATCAATTGATATGTAATAGACTGGCTTTAAATCCCTTGAGTTCTTAAAATTAAAAATACTATCAAGGTATTAATAATTTATCTCAAACTACCTTCAATGGCAGAAACGGTTGGCTGTCTATAATTTCAGGGACAAATGCAGTGAATCAGAAATTTACTTCTTGGTGCCTTGCATTTCCGTTTTTCCTCTTCATCGAAAATGTTAAGTATATGTAATTCATCATAGTAGATCAAGTCAACAAAAGAACATTATTCAGTGGCATGATTAAGCTATAGGAAGACACATTAGTTATTTGAGCCAATTAGTTTTGATCCATATTTTGCGCGCAGAAGCTGGTCCGGACACCACCAGTAAAAAAACGTGATCCTTATTTTGCATGTAAATTGGTTTAGTAACTTGTGATCTTATGCCGGTCATGCTGCTGACGTTTCTGTGAGCTGCGATCCTTGTTTTAGTATTATTTTATCCCATTACTCGACCAACCTAAACTAGATTTGTTCCTCTCTATCTTCACTATCACCCTTTTGGATGGATTGAACCAATTTTGGCTTGATATGAAGTATGTGAAACCTGATTATCATAACTTTTTTAATGGGCCATTGACAATATGAATGAGGGTCAGTTGTGGTCTTATCTGCATCATAAAGACTTCAAAAATTGTTTCATCCATCCATCCATCTATCCATTTTTGACTTTCCAGGTGAGTCTGTCTCTATCTAGGCTTTCTTTCTTTCATAATTTGTCTGTAGGCTTTTTATGCTCTCTCCTCTTACAATTCTTATACTTAGTGGGTATGTTATTAGATGATGCTTCATAATTATGATAAGCGTGACACACAATTTGTAGGTCAAATACACTTTTGCTAAAGGGGAGCCTAAGCTTCTGATGCCACCCACATATTCTGTTGTCGTTCAGGTATTCTATTATGTTCTCATTCCCTATTAAACTGTGCTCTTTCCTTGACCGCTGTTTCATTTTCTTGATACATAGTAGTCTATGCGAAGGGTGACTGTCAGCATCTCGATTATGTCTTTTCCTCGCGTCTCCTATTTTTTTATTGATGTTAAATATACATTTTCTTTTATTTTTCTGGTGTTTTGGGAAAGAGAATAAATTCAGCAAGCTGCGTTTCATCTGATTCTTGAGGCCAGATGATAAACTAAGAGATATATCTATATGCTATAGATATAGGCTCTCACTGCCCATGACCCAGCCAACTCTATTAACATGATTGATGCTTATTGGAGTGGTTTAAAAGGGATAATGTAGATGAAGTTATGCAGTTATTTTTTGTCTCTTTATTGGAAAAGAAAAAACATGACATGTTTCATTTATGCTGAGTAGTGAGCTGAAATGATCAAGATAGATGTCTTTAACTATTGAGACCTCACCTAAGTGCATTAATACTTCTTTTAATTCTTGGGGAGTTTGATTTTTTTCCTTAACTTTCATCTTATACCATCTTCACAAATTTCTGGATGACATAACTTTAAATTGTTTAGATTAGTAAACGGAAAATGATCTAATATGACCAATTGCTAATTCCTAGTTTTACTTGAGAATCAGTTAGCTTAAGGTATTCACTATATTTTTCTATCTATATTTTGAGTTTCCTATTAATGTAATAATGTGCTAGTATTGTTAGTCTTTGGATGTTTACATCTCATATATTATTTTACGTCTATTTCAGGAATCCGAGAATGGGTCGTGGCATGTGCCTCTGGCGGGTGAAGTTGCTGAGGAGTCTTCAAGGACATGGATCTGCATTAGCAGACACGATAAGCAGCATACAAGTGTAGAAGCTGCCGAAGTTAGTGAACTTGTATGCAGTGATCAAATTGAAGACTCTTGCCGCTTAGATAGTTTTACTAGTCAGAATGGCTTAAATACATGTTCTGGTTTGGCTGGTAAGAGGAAAGAGAGGTCCCCATCTCCATCTCACTCCAGTCTACAGTCGTGAAGATACTTTTTATGGGTTCTCCAGTCACACCAACCCAACTGTTTCCTTACCAAGTTAACTCTCCCTAAACACAAAAGATTTGAATATTGCATAATCCCTTGCATGAAATGCAGCTTCTGGTCAAGACTGTGGTACTATATGTAATTTATTTGAGATTCAAAGCTGAAACATTAGCAATATAATTGACTGGCAGAGGATACGTCTTCCCCACCAGATTTGATTGAATCTTGAAAAAAGAGTTTTTGAAGTTGTGTTTGGGAAAAAGTGGAAAGTTTGTGAGTGAAGAAAAATTCACTCAAAAACTGTCTTGAATCACTTTTGGGAACTTCGAAATTTTTTATCTTTTTTTCCCTAAAACATGATCATATTTCATAAACAAACAATGTTTTCAATTTTTATTTTTTGAAAGACCGAAACCAAAATCTATGGTCAAATGGGAGCTTAAGTATTTGCTCTCATTATATTCCGAATTTTCACGGTTCTTTTCTTATTATTACTTATTCTTTGAAATGCTGACGTGCAAAAGGCTTTGATTATTGATTATCCCAATTTATGAAAATATCTCTCTACTTTTGAATATTGTCTATATTCAGACTCCGTTATACTTGGCGTGCAAATATACCCCTACTGTTAACAAACTTATCACAAATGCCCCTAACCCTAACGGAACTTCCATCATCACCAACCGTCGCCCCTCCAATCTTCTTCTCCATAAACCAATAACTTCTTTCTTCACCTTAGCTTCATATTTCAACCCATATATTTAGCTAGAAAATACTGATTACCAATTCAGTCCAAATAAGAAGCTAGACTCTTAGAAAGTTATAAATTTTCAAAACTTGTTTAACCCAAAATATAAAAGATCAGTGCAGGCCACCAAATTCGCAAAACACCCATAAAAATTTATGCAAGATAAGCAAAATGGACCATTAATGAACGTTAAAGAATGTTAATTTTTTCTCATATTCAAGAGAGAAATGAGATTGAAGGAATTTATAGTGAGTATGATATTGTTCACTGCTTGTTTCTAATTCTCCCAATATTTCTAGTGCTACAAAATTGTACAATTTAATTGCTCCAAAGTATCAAAATCAGTGGGAATTTGATTTGCGTTGGATTCAAATTCAGCGTTTAGTTAATAGCGTACAATATCAGAGGATATTTTATATTTGAGAAGACCCTCCAAAGGAAGGTTGTTGGCAGTGTTCTCGACTACGGATCTCGAAATTTATGAAGAGGGTGGTCGAGTTTCTCTCAGTGGGTTGAAGATGAATGAGAGTGAAGGATTTTGGTCTAACTGTGTTTACATTAGGCAGTGAAGGGCGGAATAGTAGTGGTGGTTATGGTGAAAAGGAAGCAGTGATTATTCCCTTTTTTTGAAGATTAAGTTAATGCTTGAGATGAGCCTGACAATCTAAAGCGATGGAGGTTGTAGGTGAATATAATGGTGGTTCATCATTTTAGGTAGTCAGAAGGTGGAGATATTGGTGGTGAACGGATGAGGGAATGGAGAAAAAGATTGGTATGATGGCGGTTTCTTTAGGGTTAGAGGTATTTGTGATAAGTTTATTAATGGTAGGGGTACATTTGTACTCATAGTATAACTAAGGTTAAATATAGATAATTATCGATAATAGTGGGGATATATTTGACCATTTTTCCAAAGTAATCCGGATATAGTTTCCTTCTTAGCATGTCAATTATAAATGAGAAACTTTCAAAAATCACTATATTTTAGTGATTATTAGCTAGTTGTAGCTATCATTTACTATATTATTTCCTATAACTATGTTTTCAGGGGTTTTAGAGTGTATTCGATGTATTTAAGCTACTGTATTCATGAATACAATAACATTTCTAGGCGTGAAACATGGGATTACAGCTAAAAAGATTTTTGTATTTGACTGTATTCGACTGTATTTAGGGCGTGAAACAGGGGATTACAACTAGAAAGATTATTGTATTCGACTGTATTCACGATATGTATTTGTGAATACAGTAACGTAAATAGCGCAATTCATGGTCTATTTAGCTGTTTTTAAACGGAAAGTGAATCAATTAACATAATAAACTCCTAATATAACTCAACAAACTCAATTATAACACACAAATTTGTATTTCCAGTTATAAAAAAAGTTCTCAACCGAAAAATACCCCAAAAGCATCGCAATCTTCAGAGAAAATATACTGAATACTTTTCCCAGCCGATAAATACAACAAAAACAGAGGAATTTGAATACATATATACATCTGAATACATAAATTATATTAATTTAAAAAATATATGAATACATTCATGTAATACAACGAGACAGTGAATACAATGAAATATATGAAATACAACGTGATACATTGAAATACAACGAAAAAAGATAATGAATACAATGAAATACATGGAAATACACTGAAATACATTGAACTATGTTAACAGAAAATTGAAGTTGCTCAGCCCCAAACTCCGTCGTCTTTGTTCAAGAACAACCCTAATGTCGTCTTAACGAATGAAAATAACAACTCCCTCAGAATAGGAACCCTAAATCCGGTATGCAACTCGCAAATCAGCTTCTCTATTTACTGAGAAGCTCAAATCGGAAACCCCATGAATTTAGGGTTTTCACGCAATTCAAAGCGTCAATCTCAAGCCTTAAAGTAGCATGGCGCAAGGACTCAAAGCTAAACCAAGCAATCAAAAACGACAAAAAATGGAAGCATTGTGCAAGAGTTGTTAAAGAAGTGCTAAACGAACAAGGTCAAGTAATTCCACTTCACTATTTGGAGAAACGCCGCGAAAGATTGAGGTTCCTATTTTGATCGCCGGCGATTTTCAACGGAGGAATGGAATCAGCCGGAGTTTTCATCATCATAAACTTCAAAACTTTGCAGTTCACACTACTAAAAGTTCGGGAAAAAGCGACCACAAAAAGCGATCAAAGTTGGTCGCTAAACAGTGAAAAAGCGACCAAAATGCGTCCAAACAGGCCTGGTCGCTTTTTCGTTGGTCCCTTTTTTTTAGAGACCATGTTTGGTCGCTAAATAGCGACCAACTTTGGTCCCTAAGGTGAAAGGACCAAATATAACGAGTATCAACAAAAAGCGACCAACATTGGTCGCTGTAATATTTTAATAATATAATTTTAGCGACCAAAGTTGGTCGCTTAAGTTAAATTACGTTATTATTTATTTATTTATTATATAAAATATAGCGACCAACTTCGGTCTATAAAATAAATTTTATTTTTTAAAAGCTGGACAATAGCGACCAAAGTTGGTCGCTAATGTATAAATTATTTTAATTATTTTTAATCCATAGCGACCATAATTGGTCGCTAATCGTAACAATTTGAATTTTTTTTAAATAAATTGGCGACCACTTTGGTCGCTATTCTTGAAATCTGGGTTCAGTAGCGACCAACTTTGGTCGCTATATCCCAGGAAACTATTTTTTTTAATAGAATAGCGACCGACTTTGGTCGCTTTTCTGGGTATTATTTTGGCAGAAACTGCCTATTTTGGCAGCTACACCACCTGCCAGCATACCAAATTCTATTACAACAACAACAACAATAAGAACTACAACAACAACAACAATAAGAAGTACAAGAACACAATAACACAACAATAACATTAAAACCAATATTAAAACTAAAGTTCAATAGAACTACAAAATTAAACTAACAAAACTAATAAGTTAACACTTATTACAAGGCCATTCGAAAAAGAACCAAAGTTCTATTGTCTAGTTGAAAGTATACACAACTATTCAATGATTGTTTCATTCTACATCATTATCATCACCGTCTGATGAATCTTCATTATCAAGACGGTAATGAGAAGGGTCATTTTGTGGAGGACGAGAAGAACGACCACGGGGAGGACGGGAGGAACTACGACGGGGAGGACGGATGGAACGGTCATGTTCAAGGTGAGCCTCTGGCGATGACTCGCGAGACCGGGGAATCGGAAAAGTTCCAGAAGCTAGGAGAGATTTGATCTGAGCTTGCATGCCAAGGTACTGAGCATCTCTAAGCTTCTCTCTTTCCTTGGACGCTTGTAGCTCGCTTGTGAGCTTTGCCACAGTCTCCCGCATAGAGGAGAGGCTCTCCCCGTCTAGTTGCTCGCCTTGCGAGGAAGTTCCTATTCCTTGCATTCCACAGTGATAGTGATGAAACTTCTTATTAGGAAGCTCGTATACCTTCCCATATTTTGCACCGCCAGCCGCCTGCATCCATAGTCTTTCTGCATCCTCCTCCGAAATATGGATTGCCTCGCCCGACTCAGTAGGTGGCTGACTGCATATGAATTCCTCCACGTCAGCTGTGAAGCAATCCTATAAGAAAAATTATATTTAATTAGTACTTGAAAATTTATATAAGAGTAAATCAAAATACTTAATGAAAAGTGAAAACTTACATGTACAGTCGATGCTCGGCCCTCGACCCACCTTTCTGGATCAGTCTCTTTCTTCTTCTTGACAATATGAGTCTCCTTGAATAACTCATCTTGCTTCATTGGACGACCCAACTTCTTTTCCTGAAAATTCATAAATTATAGTTAATAAACAGAATAGATATACTTTGAAAATTAAAATAAATTAATAAATTACGTACCAATCTTCTTTTTATAGTCCCTTGGCTGATCGCACCTCCAGTGTGCAAGGAGCCTCCCTTATCGGATGCGCGAGCTTTCTTTCCTTTTTCTCTCTTCTTTAAGAACTCTGCGGTAAGCCACTGCCTTTGCAAATCCTCCCATAAATGGTCAAGCAACCATTCAGGCTTCTGGTTGTGCAGTCTAGCGTTGGAGAAACTATGCGACAATCGCTTACGAGCCTTAAGATTAAAATTTGCAGCCACCTCCGCGCTATAGCGGTATTCCCATACACACTTGCTCTGTATTTAAAAAGTTAAATATTGTATGAAAATATCGTAAATTTAAATAATTATAAAGCTTAAAAGAAAATTTATACCTTAAATTCATTGAAAATTTGCTCCTTCAGCGAGAATGGGAATTCGCTCCAACTCGTATAAGGGGCATGATAAAGCTTTCTGGTGGCTTTGGTGATTATCCTCGTAGTAGTGTTACTCGGGATGAACCTGCAATTTAACAAAAAAAATACATTAATATATTAGTACAAACTGTACAAAACAATAAATGTAAAAAAATCAAATTACTCTTACTCATCACCCTCAGGGACTATGATGATCCTGCCATACTGAACACGATGCACCTCCTCGTCATCATCAACATCATCATCGGAATCAGGTACATTAGATGCATGTGTGGAAGGTGTAGGGGGGTCAGAGCTAGTATCTCGCAGGCAAAGGCCTGCAAGAGATGGAGTCGCTGATGAAGATGGATGTGATCCCTGTGACTGCGACATCGCGGGATCGACCGCAAGCGGCTGTGATAATGATGCCTGTGACCCCCGTGGCTGTGACACCCTTGGCTGTGACACCCGTGGCTGTGACCCCAGTGGTTGTGACCCGGATGGATGTGAGCTATGTGCTCGAGAGGTAGCTGGACTGTATGATGGACGTACAGTCCTATGGCCCTGTGCTGAAACACCCGGTGCCTGCACAAACATGTAGGGGTGGTGATGCTGTGGCGCCTCATAATATCCATCGGGTGGAGGATAAGACACAGACGGATATAATGGCAACTGTGAAGAGGGTGGAAAAGAGGGAGGATTATCTTCTACCCTCCTCTTTCCCTTCTTAGCCTTTCCTTTACCCCGAGAACCAGTAGGGTCATCGTTACCTCGACCCTTTCCTGTCATCTGCATAATACAATACATATTTATATTGAAACATATAATAAAATAGCTATAAAATGAGAGTTATTAAAGAAACCAACTTCTTAAAGCTCATCGACGTATTGTTCCTCGTCGGAGAATTCTTCTTCCGAACTAGTTTGAGCTTCATCAGTTGATTAATCTTCCTCATTTTCTATAATTGTTACTTCATCTATGTCAACTTCTTCCAATATGTGTGCAGGATATTCCAAATCATTTTCTAAAAGTTCGTCCACTATTTGGTGAACACTGGAGATATCGTTTTAATAAGCAACATCTAACACATTCTCGACTTCCACCCTACCTACATGCTTAGTTTTAATTACAACACACCAATCAGACTTATTCCGCCGCAATGGATAATGAGCATAATACACTTGCCTAACATTATGTGCAATTATGAAAGGATCATAGCGATCATACTCCCTCGTATGATTAACCTCAATTATGTTATATTGGTTGTGTACCCTTGTACCTCTTGTTGGATGTGGGTCAAACCACTTACATCTAAATAGTATCAATTTCTTATATGGCCAACCTGAATATTCTAGTTCAATTATTTCTTTGAGCACACCATAATAATCAATATCTCCAACTTGGTTGCCATCACCTCCTTGAACCCACACCCCGCTGTTGTTGCTATTTTTATTTTTAGAGCAATCCTCTGTATGAAACTTGTAACCATTCACAACGTACTTAGACATTGTTCTGACCTGAAGCCCAGGTCCCCAAGATATATCTTTCAAAAATTGATTTACACCATTATTTGGTTCATTTACCTACATATTGTTAAAAAAATTCATAAGTTAGCGTAACTTCCAAATATTGTTTACCTACATAGTGTTAGAATATTATATGTATAAACTTACAACTTGCTTGAACCACGTATCAAATCCCGTATATACAACCTCATGGCCAAATTGACCCACGAAGTGACCGTGACACATCAAATATTTTTAGTAGTTGCATTGAGATGTAATCACATTAAATTTTATATTTTGATAACTACTAAATCAATACTTACTTGAGAAATGGTGTAACTTCGGGGCAATTTAGTAACACATGAAGTGTAGCTGACTTGTACTCCATATCACTCAAACTTCTCTTTCTAACATCCTTAGAACATCGGCCTGGTTGATTGAATATGGACATAGGCGGATATAATGGATCATTCACACATTCGACCGTGTTCCTATTGGGCCTATTCCTAGCACATCTCACCTTACTCTCAAAATAATAAGAGCAAAAATGAGAAGTTTCCTTTGCAAGATAAGCTTCGCATATAGATCCTTCTATCCTATTCCTCTGCTTAACAAATTGTTTGCATTTGCCAATTGTCCTACATAATTTCAGGTTAGCCAAGAACATTCTAATAACACAGAAATTTACATGAAACTTATAATATTACCTCTCAAAGGGATACATCCATCTGCATTGAACAGGACCTTCAAGTCGTGACTCGTGTACAAGGTGGATTGGAAGGTGTTCCATCACATCAAAAAAATCACATGGAAATATCGTTTCCATCTTCGTAGATGTTACACGAATGTTCTGATCCATCCGGAGTAGGTTTTCTTCCCTTAATGTGGAAGAACACAAGTCCTTGAAAAACAAACTAATCTCTGTGATGGGTTTCCAGATTCTTTCAGGCAAACCACAAAATGCAATAGGCACTAAGGTCTCCATGAAAACATGACAGTCATGACTTTTCAAATGGCTCAACTTCCCTACCTCCATATCAACTTTTTTTCCAAGATTCGACGCATAACCCTCAGGCATATTCAATTTCGTTACCCAATCACAAATTTGCCGTCTTTCCTCCAAAGTGAATGTGTAACTTGCTTTGGGCTTGAATATCTTACCATTGTTTTCTGTTTGCAAGTATAATTCAGGCCGCCTGCAATATTCTTGTAAGTCCATTCTAGCCTTCGGGTTATCCTTTGTCTTAACTTAAACATCCATCACTGTGTTGAACAAATTGTCAAAATAATTCTTCTCACATCAAGGTTGTGACGGAGAATATTATCCTTCCAATAAGGCAACTCCCAAAATATACTCTGTTTCGTCCAATTATGACTATGGTCGTATCCGGGGAATTTATAAGGTGGAGTTTCAGTAACTTTACTGAAGTTCTGGACCCTCTCCCAAATTTCCTCACCTGATAGTATCAGAGGTGGAGAATCAAACTCCATTTTATTTTTTTTGAATGCATTTTTCATCTTTCTAAACTCATGATCAGGAGGCAAGAATTGACGATGACAGTCAAACCATGATTGCTTTCGGCCATGTTTCAAAGTGAACGCTTTAGTATTTTCCATGGAGTACGTACAAGCTAGCTTACCAGCAGTCATCCACCCAGACAACATTCCATACGCAGGAAAATCGTTAATTTTCCACATTAAATTAGCACGCAAATTGAAATTATGATTGGTTGATATGTCATATGTTTCAACACCATCATACCACAATTGTTTTAGCTCATCAATCAAAGGTTGTAAATATACATCAATCAAACTTTTCGGATTACGTGGACCGGAGATAATACAATTTAAGAATAAATATGGACTAGTCATGCACAACTCGAGTGGTAGGTTATAAGGTGTAAGAAAGACAGGCCAACATGAATATGGTGTCGCAGATACAGAAAAAGGCGTGAAGCCATCCGCACACAGACTTAACCGAATGTTCCTTGGTTCACTAGCAAAATCTGGATATGTCCTATCAAGGTGCTTCCAAGCTTCTCCATCTGAAGGATGACACATAACACCAGGTGGTCTTCTATTTTCAAAGTGCCATCTCATATGAGAAGCAGAACTGTTCGATGCATATAACCTCTTTAACCTAGGTATAAGAGGTAAATAATGCATCGCCTTGATAGCGACCATATTCCCGCTGGAAAGCCTCTTGAAACGAGGCTTGTGGCAAAATTTACAACTGTTTAAATCTGCATCATCTTTATAATATAACATGCAACCACCTTCACAACAATCAATTCTCATTGACGAAAGTCCTAACTTAGAAACCAATCTCTTTGCCTTATAGAAATCACCAGGTAAGTTGATATCAGGGTCAACTAGTTCACTCATAAGGTCAATGAAAGAGTCCATGACTGCTTGAAAAATATTCCAATCAGATTTTGTACTTAGTAATCTAACTGCAACAGACAACTCAGAGTGCGGACTTCCTTCCTTTAACCGACGACTAGCTTCCTCTAACTGTTTATAAAAACATTTTGCGTCATCATTAGGGGTTTGTTCAACATTTTCAGTGGGCTCACTCCCAAATTGCATCCCAAAAGCATCCGCAACCATATCATGCATTCTAGAATCATGATTTGTATTCTCCACCGACCTACTACTTTCACCCGCAACCATGTTATGAAATCTCCCATTACTACCATCGACCTCTCCATGATTAGTCCACACAAAGTAATTCTCTATAAACCCCTTCCTATAAAGATGAAGTTTAACTTCCTCCGGTTTTTCAAACCTCATACATTCACACCTAACACAAGGACACCTAATTAATCCTTCACTTTGGTATGGTGGAAGTTCCATTGCATGTCTAACAAAGTCATCAACACCTTCTATAAATTCCTCCCGCAATCCCCGCCGATTAGGATAATTCCTATTGTACATCCAAGTACGATGTTCCATATATACAAATAAAATAAGAAAAAATTAATTTTGTTCATTCATATCCTAATCGTTTTTAGTTAATTAATTCAACGTCCTAAAGGTTCAACTCATATCTTAAATGTTCAATTCATATCCTAAAATTTCAATTCATACACAAAAAGTTCAATTCATAACCTAAAAATTTCAATTCATATCAAAAAGGTTCAATTCATATAAAAAAGGTCCAATACATAAACTAAAAGGTCCAATACATAAACTAAAAGTCCAATTCATATCCTAAAAGTTCAATACATATCCTCAAGGCTCAATTCATATCTTAAAGACTCAATTCATATCCTAAAGTCTCAATTCATATCCAAAATTTCAAATTCTAACTAAACTATCAAAACAATACATAATTCAAATCTAACTAAACTAAATTCCACACTAATTAAACTAATTAGTTAATAAAATTATTTAACAAATCTAATTAAAA
>ML295127.1:18989-34534 GCA_005239495.1 Nicotiana undulata
TATATATATATATATATATAGACACTCACACACACAGACACTTCACTGTAATACTATAACGTATATATATCTTATTATTATAGTATATGTTAGTGTGTATGTATATAACATTCATTCATCACTAGGTTATATATAAATAAATAAGATATCAACCTTTGCTAGAGGAGGTAACTAATCCATTATAAATTCTTGTTGCAATGGATGTTGTTTATCAACTTTCAAGCTTCCAAAACTGATATGGAGCCGTAAACTTAATTGTGGAAACAAGAATGCATTAGACATTAAAAAAATGTGAATTACTTATATATAAAGGAGAAGACAGCTTGGAGAAGAATTTCATATAGATGTGCTTTCGATCGAAATAACATTCCTCTACAGGAACAATTGGTTAATGCATCCCTACATATACAACAAATTAAAAATGGATACATTGAATTGAAAGTGATAAGTATCATAAACAAATGAGACCTGGTACACTTTTCACGCCTTATCAATTAAACCATCAAAGTAGAAACATAAATTGCCCCCCCTTGCTTTAATCACTTAAATACATATTTTACTACGCCAGGTAGGTGAGTGTTCATAAAATAATCCTCCCAGTTGATGCTCTTGGGATCAAAATTGAACACGTCTATTTCAATACCAGCCTCCTTTGCTGCTCTACGTAATTTTTCTGTGTTCATGTCATCAAATCTGTCATCAACATATTAGCTTCTGATCTTACAACTCAATGCAGAGAGAGATGTTGATTATATAAAGATATGTATTTACTTACATTCCTTTGAAGAATAAATAGGGCCCGTAAAGATCTATCAACCGCATCACAAAATTGATTTTCCGGTGAAGCTCCAGATATTTGCCTTGAAAGTATTGGCAGAGTGTTGTGTTCACTATTTCTAATACCTGTAGATGAACAGTTTCAAATACTAATTACAAATAATTATACCATTTATTCATTTTGGTCTAGCTCTCTTTGGCATAAGTGAAAATGAAACCAAACCTTCAAAGGAAGGAAGTAATGAAAGGCCATATATCTGTGAAAGCTATCCATTGTACTCAAAACAGTAACTTTTCCAACAATGACTGCTTTTCCATCCTTGTTAATCCATGGATTCTCTCTGAAGTAACGCAATCCATAATCCTGAATATTAGTGAAATCTATAGGATTAGACACTGACGATCCGACCTGGTATATTATTTGACTTCCTCTTTCGTCCGCATGAGCCATCATGCTTACTATCATTGCATTCACCACCATATCTGCTGGTATCTGCACATAAACACCCGTTCAGCCCTCTATAAATTAAAGTCGAGCATCATACGTAAAATAATATTCATAAATCATTATCTTCATTGAAATATGCTTCAATATATATATGTAGTGTTAATACTTACTACGTCAGTAACGGCTTTAGGGTCGCCGAGGAAGCATGTTAGTCTTCCTTTACCATATCCAACTGCTAAACTATCAATGGTTCTGCATGACCCAACAATTAAAGCTCATGAAAAACTTTTTTGTTTCAAATATCAACAAACAAAATAAAAAATACGTGGAGTATTGATCGATATTTATATACCTTATACCTTCAACCCAACCAGGGAAAGGCTCTTGGAAGGTACTAGTAATTATAGTAGGACGAAGGATCACAAGAGGTATATCTTCTTTCAAGTTTCCCAATAGCATCTCTCCCATTGCTTTTGTGAATACATAGGTGTTTGGCCATCCATACTTTCTTGCTCTTCACAAATCAAGGTCAAGAGAATATATATATTAGCGAAATGTTACTACTTCAGTTTGATGTTATATATCATGATCTGTGCTGGTGGAGGTGGCAGGTACCCATGGAATTAGTCGTGCCCAACACCACACAACTATAAAAAAAAAAAAATAGAAATTAGTAATAGTTTAGGGAAGTACCTTTCAAGGCCAAGCTCCTTCATGGCTGAAGTGATAGACTTTTCAGAAGAACCCTCAGCTTTGAGTTGTTTCAATTTTTCCTCCATAACTTTCTTCTCTGTATCAATATCTAGTCCTGATGTACCGTTCAGGGTCTCCCCCATGTTATAAGGCGTCTCCAATATCAACCCTGCCTTCTCCCCAGATACAAATGCTATAGAATATTACAAATATAATTAATTAGTCACCTTCTTAATTACTTTTCCTTCTCCTTGAAATAAAATCAACCAAGTAGTGTAACTAGTTTCTAGGTTTATCAATTAGAAATGTTCATCATTTGTTGTAGTCTGGATAATAAGAATAAATCATCGCAATAGAGATTAATCAATAATAAAGTATAACCATGTCAAAAAGTTAGAGGAGAAAAAAGGACCAAAGAAAATGAGGTGGAAGGTACCAACCAGTTGACACGTGAAGAAGAACCTTTAGTTTACTACACTTTTTGGCAAAGTCGAGTACGAATATAGCTCCAAACGTATTGAGATCCAATGCCACATCGTATCTGATAATTGAAAACTATTGGTATAAGACTAATTCACATATAATTTAATTTGCATTGGCTGAAAATTACTTGTAAATCTTTTTACTGCTGGTTATCCGCCTTATTTTTTAGACAATTAGTTTCATTTATTATGAACATTACAGGGTTAATTTCGTTGATGGTCACTCTATTATGTTTCAATTTCACTAAAGTCACTCAATTATTTTTTGTCACTTAAAAGTAACTAAACTTTCACATTGTCACTTAAAAGTCATTTTGGCTAAAACCCCTACCATATATATGACATGTCATAAAATTTAATGAGAAAAATCTAAAAATAAATGTCACATAAGCTTAAATGGACCATACCCACTTTAGATCCATTTTTCCCTTAATGTGATTTGGCCCATAACCCAAATGAGTTTCAATAGGGGGAAAAACACAAACTCCTAATAAAATTAGGTCTTGTGATTTTTTGTGGGATTTTTATCGTACAAATACAATATTATTTTGTCTAAACAATTGCAATAGATTGTGTGTAATTGCATATTCATTTTGAAAATAGACTCTTATTAGCTTTATTATTATTCTTGTATGCTTATGATACATTAATATGTTATGCAAGATGAATATAATACTAATTTAATTTCATTAGAAATTATAAATATGCTATGTGAGTTGGATACAATAGTGTTTTAACTTCAGTAGAGTTATAAAACAACTCGGATGGGGCATAAAAACAAGATAAGATTTTTTTTAGTATAGAATAATATAAATGGGCGTTATGTAACAGAAAAGGCAAGAATTTTGTAGTACAGGATAATCATTTTAAACTAGTGTGAAATTTATTTTTATTTTTTTCTTGAAAGCATTTGGGTTATGGGTCAAATCACATTAAGGAAGAAATGGATATAAAGTGGGTATGATCCATTTAAGCTTATGTGGCATCTATTTTTGGATTTTTCTCATTAAATTTTATGCCATGTCATATTTATGGTAGGGGTTTGAGCCAAAATGATTTTTAAGTGAAAATGTAAAAGTTAAGTTACTTTTAAGTGACAAAAAATAGTTAAGTGACTTTAGTGAAATTAAAACATATTGAGTGACCATCAGTGAAATTCCCGAACATTACATGTCTCGTTTTTTTTTAAGTATTCTGATAATGTAAAAATCTTTCACACTATCAAAGGTATAAATTACACTGACCTGAATTTGACTAAAAACTAAAACTAAAAGAACATTGGTAGTACGTACCTTTCATCAAAATTGGTAGTTGCAGCTATGTTAACAATAACATCTACTTCCCTCCACATTTTCTCCACCAAATTAGGGTCTTTCACCCCCAAGTTCTCACATGTGATATCACCAGGTATTATCGTGGCCTTTTCTGAGATAAACGTATTCAAATTTGCCCCGTATTTTTCCCTGAGAAGCTTGAATAAGTCCTTTGCCACAGCCTGTTTATTAAAAATTGAAATTTATGTACAAAAAGAAGTAGTAGAAAGATATTTACTATAGTTGTTGTATTCATGATTTTCACTAAGAAGATTTAAAATATATAGAAGTAAACACATGAAGAACCCAAAGGGATTCAACATGGTATTATATATACATAAGATGAATGTATTTTTATACTATAGTTATTGTATTCAGTATATAAAATAATTTTTTCTAGCAAATGAATTCAGCTGAACTGAACCTGCTTACGCCACCACTACTAAAAATAGAGCAAAAATCGATCGTTAAAATCGATCGATGTTGATCGGTAATTGACAAAACTCGATCAAAGTCAACGGATTCGTGGCAGCCGGTAACTGTGAAGTCAGTAGAGCCAACCGACGGATTTCGGTCGGTTGTGATCGACAACTGATAAAAAAATGACTTCGGCCGTTTTTAAAATTATGTAACTTAAAAATGCACCATTTGGAAATCGAACCAGTGTCTACGCTATGGCAGGATGAGATTCTACCACTAAACTATTGGTGCTTTTTTTGGTTTAAGAATTTTTTTAATTTTTTTTATACTCTTTACTTGCATTTTCGCGGGAAAATAATTGATCGATTTCGGTTGATTTTATTAAAAAAATAAAATTACCGACCGCATCGGCCGGTTGTTTAAAATGACTAACCGAAATAATTGAACCATGCTCTCATAGTATATGTGTTCTATTCACTAATGGTCTAACCTTTTAAAGATATAATATATATTTCCCCCTCATTTTATGAAGTTTGCAAGGCAAAGGAAGTAAGAAAATATGGAAAAAAATTAATTCGTGAAATAGGCCATCAAACGAAGAAATTGACTTAATGATGAGTGGAGTGATGTGTATCCTCCGGAAATAATGTTATAATTTAGTTGAATGAATTTATATCTTGATAGCTATTGTTGGCCCGACAAGATCAACAATAAGGATGAAAAATAATTTTTTTTTAAGGAAGACAACCAAATATGTTATGTAGAATTGTAGATTAACTTAAAAACCAAGGAAAGGGGACGTTTCCCTTATTATAGAAAAAAAAACATATCTTCAGTTTACTGCTCATTTTTCAACTATCACAATCTGCACCTGGACTTGAGTTCGCGCAAAAGTAACTTGTGTCTCATTAGATTCTTTACTTCTCTCCCTCTTGAAGAATAAGAATAATTTTTTCCTATGTTTTAGGTTTTTCATCTCGCAGTAATCATGATTTTCTTTAAAAAAGAATTGTATGTTGGAGAGGAGAATGATAACATTCTTGTGAAAATTTTCAACTTAGATTATATTCTTCCGGATTAATGTCCCATATTAGTAGAGGATATGGCCTATGGGCTATAGTTTCAAGGAATATTTTCTTAACAATATGGTATTAATCTCAAAGCCATCCCTATTCTTAACATGGTTTATTCATTATTGAATCCTCAAATTGTCCATACTTGAAGCTCCAAATAGATTTGGACGAGCGAGGTGGGCGGTAGAGCGTATCAGATATATATGATCTCCTTATATGATCATGGATGATCTTTTTTACTTTATAAATTTTCTTTTGAAGTGGAGATAAACGGAAGAAATTTTCTGAATAGCAATTCTTTTCTTTTCATGAAAAACTAAAGAACAAATTGAAGAGAAGGAAATTTACGTTTTTCAAAGACAGGATGGAGAACATTTTCACTAGCTTAGAGTTGCGCATACCTCGGTATTGAAACGCTGCAAAGCTGCCTTGTTATCTTTAGCTCTTAAAAGCAGATAGAGCTTCTTCACATTTGGTTGTACTCTGAGTATCTTCTCCACAAAAACTACAACCAAGAACCAAAATAAAATTAAATACACCATGTATATATATTAAGAGAAGAAATCTAGCTTATAAACTAAAAGTACTTTTTGCAAGAAAGCCAGTGGCACCCGTAACAAGAATGGTTCTGTTCTCAAGAAACTTGACAACACTTGTTAACTCCATTGTAGTAACTCAAGAAAGACAAGAAATAACTTAATATTGTGTAGTAAGGAGAGTAGAATTAGCCAGAAGAAACCACAACACAAAGCAAAGAACTAGTGTGGCATTCATTTTATATACTGTAAATGAGATTGAGTACACGCAAATTGTTGATATTTTCTATGGTAGATTGAAAAAGTAATGCTATTAGAATTATTTTATTGTTTTTTCCTTCTGACACTGAAGTTTCATATCAATACATGAACGGTCAGGGGAAACTCAACTTCTTATAAATGCTCTTTGGTTAGGTTTGACTTCTCTTATCCTCTTTTTTTTTTTTTTTTTTGGTGTAAAGAAAAATATTATTGTAACAACTCGGCCGGTCGTTTTGAGAGTTATAACCCCGATCTCCTATTTACTGCTTCCCCCGTATCTCTTTCCGCTTATGTGAGTGGTCGGGAGGTCTTTCTTGTGGTTTCAGAGTGTTTTGGGACACTTTGTCCCTAAACGGAGGCTTAGGTCGTAGAATATTGACCGTAGTCGGAACTGTGTGAAGAAGACCCCGGAATGGAGTTTCATCGGTTCTGTTAGCTCCGTTGGGTGATTCTGGACTTAGGGGCGTGTCCGGATTGTGTTTTGGAGGTCTGTAGCTCATTTAGGCTTGAAATGCCGAAGGTCGAATTTTTTGAGATTTTGACCCGTAGCAGACTTTTTTACATCAGGGTCGGATTCCGATTTCGGAAGTTAGAGTAGGTCCGTAGTGTTGAATATGACTTGTGTGCAAAATTTGGGGTCAATCAGAAGTGGTTTGATATGTTTCAGCATCGGTCGTAGAAATTAGGAGTTTCAAGTTCATTAAGTTTGAATCGGAGGGTGATTTTTGTTTTTAGCATTGTTTGATGTGATTTGAGGGCTCGACTAAGTTAGTGTGGTGTTTTAGGACTGGTTGGTATATTTGGTTGAGGTCCCGGGAGCCTCGAGTGTGTTTCTAATGCTTAACGGATTGAAATTTGGACTTAGGCATTTGTTGTAGATTGCTGGTTTCTGGTGTATTGCACCTGCGGAGGGGAGACCGCAGTTGCGGACTCGCACGTGCGAAAGGAGGAGCACATGTGCGGTTGTGTTCAAGAGGGTCTGTGAGCGCAGGTGTGAGAAAGGAGCCGCATTTGCGCATCCTGAGATGCGGAGGAAGGGTCGCAGAAGGGGGTATGGGCGACCTGGGCAGGGTCGCAGATGCGGAAGCTTAACCGCAAGAGCGGGCGCGCATGTGCGACCCATTGCTTGCAGACGGACCCAGCCTTTTAATTCATTTCCCCACATGCGATGAAATTTCCGTTGGTGCGATAGTAGGTCCGCAGATGCGGAAATAACTGGGCAAAAAAGACCATGTTCGAGGGTTGACTCCCATTTTCAATGTGGGACTTTGAGAGCTCGGTGTAAGGCGATTTATCGAGGTTTTATCATGGAGATTGTTTGGGTAAGTGATTTTAACCCGTATTGGACTATATTTCATGAATCTACTACTATTTTCATCATCTAATTAGGGATTGGGAAATTGGGGAAAATGGTAGAAACTTCATAGACTAAAATTTCGAGTTTTGGAAGGCGACTTGAGGTCGGATTCGAGTAAGTCTTGTATGGTTGGACTCATGAGTTAATGGATGTTCATATTAGGTGACTTTTACCAGATTCCGCGACGTGGGCCGGGGGTTGGGTCGATTTCCTAATTTGTTTACTTTAGATTAGATTTTATTTATTAAATTAGTTTTTTATAGATATATTTATGGTATGTAATTGATTTCGGCTAGATTTAAGCCATTCGGAGTTCGGATATTCAAGGGAAAAGTATTGATACAGATTGATTGAGCTTGGTTCGAGGTAAGTGACTTGCCTAACCTTGTGTACGAGAAATCCCCATAAGATTTGGTACTGATATGATATGTGAGCGCCGTGTACGTGAGGTGACGAGTGCGTACACGGGCTATTTGTTGCAAAACCTAATTTTTGCTGAGTAATTACATGTTTTCATCTTAATTGAGTATACCAGCATGTGTAGTTATCCTGTTAGCCTAGAGTAGCATGTCTACGTGTCCGAATTGCTTAACTGAACTCTTTGCAACATGTTTAGTAAATTCTTGCTTCTTTTTCTTGACTTGTACTTAATCTAAACTGTAGATTCTCTTGTTGTAACAGTTATCTTCATTTGTTTGAGTCTTGTATTTACTTTGTGACTACGGGACGATATCCCAGGAGATCCCCCTGCACATTTACTTTTGAGACTACAAGGCGCTACCTCGAGAGTTCTCCCTGTACATTTACTTTTGAGACTACGAGGCAGTACCCCGGGAGTTCTCCCTGCGTATTTATTTTGGGACTACGAGACGGTATCTCAGGAGATCCCCTCTTGTTTACTCTGTGTGTTGAACTATTATTTGTTGTGTTTCCTTTTGCTTAAATTCTAGTCTATTATTACACTGTATGTTTTTCTATCTCATTTATTACTTACTAGTTGGCCTGACCTGACCTCATCACTACTCAACCGAGGTTAGGCTTGACACTTATTGGGTACCATTGTGGTGTACTCATGCTACTCTTCTACACATGTTTTTGTGTGCAGATCCAGGTACATCATTCCAACCACATTTTTAGTCGTGCACCTACTGTTGCTATAGAGACTTCGAGGTACATCTGTTGCGTCCGCAGACCTAGGAGTCCCCTTCTATCCCTTTGTGTAGTTCTTCTTCTACTACTTCTAGATACTGATGTATAGAATAGATAGTAAACTCTTAGAAGCTTGTGACTTTATGATGTTCTAGGTCTTGGGAAACATTGATGTTTAGCTTAAAGTATATATATTTCTATGTATATCGCCTCATATTTTACTTTTGTTTCATGAATTTGGGATGTTAAACATGATGATTTATATTAATTTTAAGTGTTTTTATGTATAGGAATGATCCGGTAGCAATCGGGGGCGAAACACGCAAAATTAGAGCCAAAACGGACGAAACTGACAAAAGTGCGATTTTGGGCGCCACAAGTGGCGCTGTGGGCAGTAGCTAAAATAAGAGCAGCGCCCTGGTGGGCGCCTAGTGCTGTCCAGGGCGCCGATGGCGGGGAATTGGCCTATTTTTCCATGGACATGGTTATTCGCCCCTAGACCTACCCAACACGTATAAAAGCAAGACTAAACCTATTTCACAGGGGGGTGGACGCCACATTGAAGGAAAAACACACACGGGATCGTTAGGAAGCGGAGAATTCTCAGTTTTCTTCATCTTTTTTTAGTATTTACAATTGATTCAATACTTATGCAATTGTTTGATTACACCATAAGTGGCTAGACACCCATTGTTCTGGGGTTGTGATTTAGCCATGAATATTGTTGTTTGACATTAGCTTGACCTTGATTATAATTCACCAATATATGATTGTTTCTTCAATTATGTGTTTAATTGCTTAATTGTCTGGCCAGCAGTTGGGTTCTATATACTATCTATGCTATGCTTGGGAAAGCCGTGTATAGATTAGAGAAGAATTGAAGAGAGCGCGATCTTAACCCTTCAGGGGAGCGGATTTGTGGTTAGTATAGGAATATACCTAGTCACCGTGCTTAATTATATATCATAATCTTAATGCGTTCTAATAGATTAATTTCATAGGAATATATGCGTTAATCTATTGAGAATAGGCGAGTAGTACTTCGGGAGAAGGCTATGAGAGCAATTATCGATCAATTAGCAACCATGAGTGAATTATATGAAAGGGAGAGTTAATTAGAACACAATACGAATGGTGAATCGATCACAACCCTGTAATGCTTTTCTCTACTGAATACAAACAATCAAATCGTCACTTGATAAATTAGTTATTTCTTAGAATCGTAGTATAATATAGTTACATTCCTGGATTTTTATCCTCGTGAGTCCCTAGGTACTCCTGTTTATGTGTCCACTCTTGTGGGCGATTCTGTGGTTGTGGATCAGATATATCGGTCCTGTGTGGTCACATTATGTGGATACGATACTAGAGAGGATCGTCTGTTACTTGATATAACCGACTTTGAGGTCATCCTAGGCATGGATTGGCTATCCCCATATCATGCCATCCTTGATTGCCATGCCAAGACTGTTACCTTAGCAATTCCAGAGTTGCCCAGATTGGAGTGGAAGGGTTCGTCTGTCAGTACATCTAGTCAGGTTATCTCTTTTATGAAAGCTCGGCACATGTTCGAGAAGGGTTGTTTGGCTTATCTAGCCTATGTTCGGGACACTATTGCAGAGTCTCCAGCGATTGATTTAGTATCAGTAGTCCGAGAGTTCTCCAATGTGTTTCCGTCTGATCTTCCAGGCATTCCACCAGATCGTGATATCAATTTCTGTATTGACTTGGCTCCAGGTACCCAACCTATATCTATCCCGCCATACCGTATAGCTCCGAAAGAGTTGAGGGAGTTGAAGAAGCATCTTGAGGAGTTGCTAGCAAAGGGGTTCATCCGGCCAAGTGTTTCACCTTGGGGTTCCCCAGTGCTAGTTGTGAAGAAGAAAGATGGGACTATACGGATGTGCATTGATTACCTCTAGTTGAACAAAGTTACCATTAAGAACAAGTACCCAATGCCGCATATTGATGATTTGTTTGACCATTTGCAGGGTGCTAGGGTGTTCTCTAAGATCGACTTGAGGTCGGGGGTACCATCAGTTGAAGATTCGGGACTCGGATGTTTTGAAGACTGCCTTCCGTACTAGATATGGCCATTATGAGTTTCTAGTGATGTCCTGGCTTGACTAACGCCCCAGCGGCATTTATGGACTTGATGAACATGGTGTTCAAGTATTATATTGATTTGTTTGTCATTGTCTTCATTGATGACATTTTGATTTACTCATGTAGCATAGAGGACCACAGGCAGTATTTTAGAGTGGTGCTTCAGACCTTGCGGGAACAGAAGCTATATGCTAAGTTCTCCAAGTGTGAGTTTTGGATAGATTCTGTGGCGTTCTTGGGGCATGTCGTATTAGGCGAGGGTATTAAGGTGGATCCCAAGAAGATTGAGGCAGTTCAGTGTTGGCCTCGTCCTACTTCGGCGACTGAGATCAGGAGCTTCTTGGGATTAGCAAGGTATTATCGCCGGTTCGTGGAGGGCTTCTCATCTATTGCAACACCTTTGACTATATTGACCTGGAAGGGTGCTAAGTTTCGTTGGTCCGATGATTGTGAGAAGAGACAACTTTGACTAAAACACTAGTCCTGGTGTTGTCTTCCGGTTCGGGATGTATATTGTGTATTGCGACGCTTCACACATTGTCTAGGGTTGTGTATTGATGTAAGAGGGGCGAGTTATTGCATATGCTTTGTATCAGCTGAATCCCTATGAGAAGAATTATCCTGTGAACATTTGGAGTTGGCCGCGATTGTTCATGCTCTTTAGATTTGGAGGCATTATCTTTATGGGGTATCTTGTGAGGTTTACACTGATCATCGCAACTTGCAGAATTTGTTCAAGCAAAGGGATCTCAATTTGAGGCAGCGTGGATGGCTTGAGTTACTGAAGGATTATGACATCACTATTCTTTATCATCCGGGCAAGGAGAATGTAGTCGCG
Organism: Nicotiana undulata; assembly: GCA_005239495.1. Lineage (NCBI taxonomy): Eukaryota > Viridiplantae > Streptophyta > Magnoliopsida > Solanales > Solanaceae > Nicotiana > Nicotiana undulata. The sequence goes on from ML295127.1 coordinate 30,443, forward strand.
GATGCCTTGAGTAGGAAGGCAAAGAGTATGGGTAGCTTTGCATTCATTTCAGCAAAGGAGAGGCCACTAGCTTCGGACATTCAGTCCTTGGCTAACAGACTTGTGAGATTGGATATTTCAGAGCCCAACCGAGTTCTTGCATGTGTCGTTGCACAGTCTTCACTATTGGATCAAATCAAGGCATGACAGTTTGATGATGTGCACCTGTTAATTCTCAGGAAGACAATACTACAAGGTAGTGCCAAGGAGGTTTCTATTGGCGAGGATGGTGTTCTGCGACTTCAGGGTCATCTATGTGTTCCTAATGTCGATGGCTTGAGGGAGAGGATTCTAGAGGAGGCGTACAGTTCCTGATATTCCATTCATCCAGGTGCTACGAAGATGTATTGTGAACCTGAGACAACATTATTGGTGGCGACGGATGAAGAAAGACATAGTTGAGTATGTAGCTAGATGCCTAAATTGCCAGCAGGTTAAGAATGAGCACCAGAGGACAGGAGGCCTACGTCAGCAGATAACTATAGCCTAGTGGAAGTGGGAGCACATTAGGGTTGTCGTGGACCTTGCGGAAGTTTGATGCAGTTTGGGTAATTGTAGACAGATTGACCAAGTCGGCACATTTCATTCCTATGATGACTACGTATATTTCAGAGAGATTGGACCAAATTTATATCCAGGAGATACTTTGGCTGCATGGTGTGCATGTTCCCACCATATCAGACAGAAGTCCCCAATTTACTTCCCATTTCTGGAGAGCAATGCAGATTGGGTTGGGGACAAGTGTAGAGCTCAGCACCGCATTTCATCCACAGACCGATGCGCAGTCAGAGCAGACAATTCAGATCTTGAAGGACATGATCAGGGCATGTGTGATTGACTTTGGGGAATAGTGGGATCGGTTCCTACCTTTGGCCGAGTTTTCTTACAACAACAATTACCATTCCAGCATCAAGATGGCTCTTTTAGAGTCTCTATATGGTCGACGATGTCTTTCCCCCATCGGGCCGTTTGAGCCCGGCGAGGCTAAGTTATACGTACTGATTTGGTGAAGGATGCCTTGGAAAAGGTAAAGTTGATTCATGAACGACTTTGCACAATACAATCCAAATAGAAGAGTTACGCGGACCAGAAGGCGCTTGACTTATCATTTATGGTAGGCGAAAAGGTTCTCTTGAAAGTCTTGCCAATGAAGGGGATCATGAGATTTGGGAAGAAGGGCAAGTTGATCCCAAGGCTTATAGGCCCATTTGAGGTGTTGAGACGAGTTGGGGAGGTTGCTTATGAGCTTGATTTTCCTCCCAGTCTACCGGGAGTTCATTCAGTTTTCCACGTGTCTATACTCCAGAGGTATCATGCCGACTTGTCACATGTGTTAGACTTAAGCACGATTCAGTTAGATGAGAGTTTGGGCTATGAAGAGAAGTCAGATGCCATTGTTGATAGGCAGGATCATAGTTGAGATCCAAGAGGATTTGCGCAGTAAAGGTCCAGTGGAGGGGCCAACTAGTCGAGGGGATGACCTAGGAGTCCGAGGAGGACATGCGGAGCAGATACCTACACTTATTCAACACTCAAGGTATGATTCTAGACCCGTTCGTGGACGAACTGTTTGTTTAAGAGGCGGAGAATGTAACGACCCGACCGGTTGTTTTGCTTTTTAGAACCTTGTTCCCCTAAATAAGACTCCATGTATGTGCTTTTACTGTTTTGTGACTTGCGGGGCTGGTTAGTTCGAGATTTGGAAGGGTTCGGGTTGAAATCAGAACACTTGGTTCCTTTGGTTGGCCTTAAAAGGCTAAGTTTGACTTCGGTCAACATTTTGAGTAAACGACCTCGGAATCAGGATTTGACGGTTCCAATAGGTTCGAATGATGATTTCAAACTTGGGCGCATGCTCGGATCGGGTTTTGGATGACCCGGAAGCGTTTCGATGCCTAATATAGAAAATTGGATTCTTGAAGTTCTTTAATTTGGTTTAGAATGGATTTTGGTGATATCGAGGTCCAAATGGAATTCCGAGACCAGGATTAATTCTGTAATGTCATTTAAGACTTGCACGCAAAGTTTGGTGTCAATCTGAGCAGTTTAAGTACGTTTCGGCACTTTGGGAGTAAATTGAAGAACTTAAAGTTCATACTTTTGATCCAATTGGTTTGGAGTGTTATTCTTAGATTTAATGTTCTTTTGGGCATTCCGAGTTCTATGCTCGGACGGGGCCTCAGGGGACCCAAGTATCGATCGGCAAAGATCGGACCAAGTTGAACTTGGGAGCAATAGGTGAATCTCCCAGCTGCTAGTGTAATCACACCTGCGCTTGGCCAGCTGCAGGTGCGAGCCAGGAGCCGCAGAAGCGAGCAAGCCAAGGCTTCCCAGTATCCGCAGGAGCGAGAAGTTTGGCGCACATGCGAACGCGCTGGTGCGATGATTGTGACCGCAGAAGCGGCTGTGTCCGCAGGCGGGAAATAGTCGGCCACAGGAGCGGTCCTGGCTCCACAGGTGCAATGGTCGAGTGGCCAGGACAGTTCCACAGAAGTGAACTTTTGACCGCAAAAGTGGTCCCGCGGAAGCCGAAGCAGAAGTCCCTCCCAGGTGTGGAAACCGTTGAAGGCAGAACCCTTCATTTATTGCGAGACTTAGTCATTTTGGCTCATTTATTCCATTGTTGGGTGATTCCTGGAGCTCTTAGAGAGGGGATTTTAATCTAACACATTAAGGTAAGTAATTCCTACCAACTATGTGTCAAATACATAACTTATAGGTGAATTATAACATGCAAATTAGTTAAATTCACGGGTTTAGGAGAAAACCTAGGTTTTTGAAAAAAATGGGATTTAATCATGAAATTCGTTATATAATCTAGTAAAAATCATATATTTGAGTTCCTGGAGTTATGGGTAACAACTTTCTTCGAACTTTTCTGGAATCCAGGCACGTGGACCCGGGGGTGAATTTTAAGAATCTTACATTTAGGATTGGGTAACCACATTAATAGTTGGAATACGAACTTTTGAGTATGTATTGATTAGTTTATATACTATTCGATTAGTTTTGGTGATTCTTCACCAAATTAAGGGTGTGAGCACATTCTTGGACCAGAAATGTCACGACCCGTTTTACCCTCCGAACAGTCTCGCGACGGCACCTAGTCTCTACGACTAGGTAAGCCTAACAATTTCGGAAGTAAGACGAAACAAAAATAGAAACAGTAAAGAAACAATAATACTAAGAGCTAGCCGCTCGGCTGCTATAACTTTTACTTTTCCCAAAACCCGGAATATCACAATCACAAGCTTTACACAAGTAAGCTCTATACAACGGAAATAAGAAATGTATATCTGGCTATCTACTAAGTCTGTGATGGAGTAGAAGGGGGCACGTGGGATTCTGCGGACGCGGCAGAACTACCTTGCGGTCTACAAGAATGCTGCCTGGGTACTCCTAGCCGAAGCGCTGTGTACCGGTTCCTGGATCTGCACATGGGGAAAACATGCGCAGGAAAGGGCGTGAGTACTCCACATTCGGTACTCAGTAAGTTCCAAGCCTAACCCCAGTCAAGTAGTGACGAGGTCAAGTTGCGGCTCTACTGAGTTTGCAAGAATAAACAGATATATTTAACAGTTAAGTAAGGCAGTAATAATTAACGGAAAGTAAAGTGAACCGAAAGGAACGAATGTAATAAATCTCAGTTCCGCACAACATATGAATCAGTAGATAGTCGTGCAATGCAATACAGGGGAAAGTCTCAGGTCTCAGCTCGCAGTCCCAATGTAAATATGCAATGTAATGCAAGGGAAAGTCTTAGGTCATAGCCCGCAGTCCCAATGTAAATATGCAATGCAATACAAGGGAAAGTCTCAGGTCATAGCCCGCAGTCCCAATGTAAATATGCAATGCAATGCAAGGGAAAGTCTAAGGTCATATCCCGCAGTCCCTATGTAAATATGCAATACAATGCAAGGGAAAGTCTCAGGTCATAACCCGCAGTCCCTATGTAAACATGTAATGCGAGACGTATTTTAGACATAGCGAAATTCAAAAGTTTAGGAAAAACAGTTGGCAATATATAGAGTAAAGTACTTAAACCAGCTTCAA
>ML295128.1:0-36583 GCA_005239495.1 Nicotiana undulata
TGGCACTCTCAAATATTGGTCGGAAGGTCTTCCTTTGGACCGTAATGCGGGCTTTTGGATGGGTATGAAAGAAAATATATAAGGCTCAAAGGGGTAATAAAGGGTACAGTGTTTAGATAGCAGAATAAATGCCTTCATCATTCCAATCTTCAAAACATGCCAAGTACAAACAAACACAATTTAAGCCAAAGAAATCATACATAATATCTTTTGACTGCATCAGAATTGATAGCCATATCTACATATTTGCCTTCTATATCTGTTAAATACAAAGCACCATTGGACAACACTCTCGTTACGATGAACAACCCCTGCCAGTTTGGGGCGAACTTGCCTTTAGCTTCGGCTTGATGTGGAAGAATGCATTTCAATACTAACTGACCTACCTCAACTATTTGAGAAATATTTCCTTGTTGTATGCTCTCATCAACCTCTTGATTTCCCAGACTAATCGCCTCAGTTTCACTCAATTCAAGCTCCAGGTTATAGTAGAATGCGTGAATCGTTACTTGTTTCCTCAAATGCATCATTTATCACATTCAAAACCGTGTTTCATTATTCCATGATTAGATTGGCTTTCAAGATCTGGCTAAAACTCCGCATGCATGTCATGTCATTAGAACTGGCCTGAAGAGAACTATATACAAGAAAAGAACTAAACAGAGACTACAAATAATAAAAACAAAATTTCATTTGACCAAAGGACGGAAGAGTTTGAACAACACCGAAACAAACCTAGATGACTGACTCAGAGACACAAAACTAACTAACAAGACTCCTAGAGATAAGCAAAAGAGGATAGAAGGGTTTGAATCACCAAAACAAACAAGTTAAAATCTGGATTACAATCCCGAAATAACCAGATAGCAGAAAAGATGTCAAAATGAACTGCCAAGACTCCTTCCCGACTAGGAAATGAAGTGCTTTCTAATTACTAAGCTCGAGATATTATCCACTGAGTTGCACATCAAAATTACTGGGACCCTCACCCACTTCAATCACATTGTCTTAACCAAGTGGCTAATTGACTCATTTGAGGTGCTTTTGGGGTGGAGTGTGGAAAGGTTGTGGGGAGATATCAGCAGCAGTAAGAATCTGGATTTGTGACAATGGCAGAATGGTGACAAGGCTTTTAGAGTAGTTAGCGGGATACAATGGTGGAGGACACCCACTAATCCAAGCTTGGTATATTTCGGCCATATGTCATTTCAACCGTAGGACCTCTTCTTTCAACTCAGATTCTGATTCAACAATCCCCTTAGGCGGATCAACAACACATGTGTCCAACTCTTTGCCAGTCATGGCTACCTCGCTATTTGGCCTTGTGTTGTACGGATGACTTGCCACAAACTAATCACCCTCTTTATGATAACCATTAAAATACCAAAGAGGGGCAAAACAAAGCCAACATGTTAGCGTTAGGGCATTTATCAGATAAAAATATCATGTTGTGTGTCATGCACCTAGCAACATTTAACAGTTCTAGAATGACTTCAAGGGTCACAAAGTCATTTGGCATTATCCCAATTTTGTTCATTTCAATCTTCCTCTTCTTCTTTTTGCATTTCTAGCACTTCTTGACTTGCTCATTTTCCTTCCTCTCTTTTCTTTCTAATTATCATTAAAAAATTTCTCTCGCCCTCACGTCCCACAAATTCATTTCCCCTTTTTTTTCTTTTCTTCTTTTTCTTTTCTTGATAATTCTTTTTAATGAATTGATCGAACCCTATGTAGGTTGCCTACGTATCATGTTCCACATGAATCAGACCAAGCGTAGTTCCGGAAAAATAGTGGATAAAATAAACTAATAAAAACAAAAATCTTTTGGATTTTTCATTTATAACTTTTTTTGGTTTTTTTTTTCTTCAGATACAAAACAGGAAGTATTATAACAAAAGACTTGACAGTCTTAACTATACTGACAGACTCGATACTACTGTTCAAGACTAAAATTAACAGACAACATGAAATAGACTCAAAAATAAGAAGTTTCTTCAGGCATCTCGTGTATGCAACGATCCTGACTGGAATGGCCCTGGGGTATCTGTCATGCTCTGATAAGCAAATCCACACATGTATGAGAAAAATAAGACCAAATAGGGTTAGTGACTCGAGACGCAATGCGATGCCACAACCCCTCCTATTGGACACATGCAAGACATGATTGAGCTATTTTTGCAAAAATGACCTATGTGGCCAAAGGTGCTATTGGTGCAAACTCAACAGAGGTGATCTCAAAGACATGAAAAAAATTACTTTGCAAAAACGATCCATTTTGTAGAAATGGCTTATGTGGCTAAAAAATGGCTAAGCATGCAAACTCAACAAAACAGACCTTCAACAGAGAGGACACCTTGTTGTAGATTTAGAGCTCTAAGACATTGGATAACAAACCACTTTGACAAAATAACCTTATTTTGCAAAAATAACCTATGTGGCCAAATGTGGTTAAGAATGCAAGATTTGGCTACGACCCCACGAAGACAAGAACCTAAGACACACTAGGAAGACCGGACCCTATGTGGGTTGCCTACGTATCCCGCCCCGAAAGACAAGAATCAGGTATGCGATATCGGGCAGATTGGATACGAGAGAGAATTTAAAAACACTTATATGAAAAAAGCACATTTTTTATCTCTTTGTTTTGAAAAATGATGAAAACATGTAAAATCTTTTTGGATTTTCTTTTTCTCTCTTTGATATTTTTTAAAATAAAAATATGATGGGAACGTGCAAAATCTTTCTCTTTTTTTTTTTTTTTGATTTTTGATTTTCTTTTTTTTGGGGTCTTTTTCTTGAAAGAAAATAAATAAATAAACAAATAATTTGCAAAAGAAAATTATAATTACCCCTACTTGCTTCATTTTCACACTTAACCCTCTTTTCTTTCTCATTTATCCTCAACTATCATTGGTCCGCCAAATGACCCATTTTACCCTTGAAGAATGCAACATATAGCACATAAAATGCTTCAAGATGGTCTTTTATTTTTTGGGTACGCCTATCCTAGACGGACCCAACCTCGGTGTTGGGTCCCCTAAGCCAAATGCACGTGATGCAAACAAGCGCACCTACTAGGGATCCGGTATGAGGTTATGTCATTCTAAGTTTTAATCCTGGGTTTTTGTTCTAGACCTGGCTTACCCGAGCGGACAACTCGAGCCGAGGGGGGCAGCGTACCGGTAACCAAAAGATCATCCGGCTTTGCAACTTGTCTGAACCTCGTTCTAAATTGGGATATGAAACTAACAGAAAGAAGTCAAGCCAACGTGCACTCCTCAGAAGATAGAAGAGAGGGATTTCATAGAAGTTTATATACAGTTCAGATAATATCAAAGTAGTAAAAAGAACCATTTAGCACATTATGCTCAAACACGTAAAAAAATCAGACAATCATGAAAGCCAATCATAACAGCTATTCTAAGCAAGAATTCCAAACCCTGAACCAGAGATTCTGGGTTCTTATCCCCAGCAGAGTCGCCAGAGCTGTCACACCTCCTTTTTACTACCCCGGGAAGGGTATAAGGGAGTTTTTTTCCAATTTAAGTGACAATCGAAACGGGATTATTTTATTTAAAATTCAGAGTCGCCACTTGGAATAATTTATGGTGTCCCAAGTCACCGGTTTAAAATCCCGAATCAAGGAAGTTTGACTACGTTTTACAGTCCGCGAACACAGAAATCCAAGTAAGGAATTCTGTTAACCCGAGAGAAGGTGTTAGGCATTCTCGGGTTTCGTGGTTCTAGCACGATCTCTCAACTATTTTTATTGGCCTATTTATCTTATTTTAAAACATTGTTTTCGACCTACGTGCATTTTATTCCTTTTAAACCTCTTTTAATATTTATAGAATTAATTTGAACAAATCGCGATACCGCGCACTCGTTTGTTTTTGTGCACGTTGCAAACTACGCCACATGAAATGCACCCGCGATTTACGACATATTTATTTTTTAATATTAAACAAAGTTATGGCCATGTCACATGAAATGCACACTTGAACTTTGCCTTACGGTATTATACACATTGCGAATTGCGCTGCGTGAAACGCACCCACAATTCACAACATGTTAATTTTTATTATTGTTTGAAATCATGGTCGGGTCACATGAAATGCACACCCGGATTTTAATAGTTAAGCGTCACAACTATGTCATGGAATCGTACCCGCAGTTATAACAATTATTTAATTAACGTGTCTAGAGAAAGCTACGAGAGTTCAAGGCATTTTCCATACTAAAATACTTTGTATTTACGTGAGGGCCATAGATTATAGGATTTTATTTGTGTATGGCGCACCTCAAATTACTCTTAAAGAAAACTAAAGATGCTCCTACTTTAATCTAATTCGAAATTAGGTACCACAACCACGTCATGGGAACCGTACCCGCGATCTACAACATGCCACAGAAATATTTTGCGGAAAGCAGCAACATTCCACAACCAAGAAATAACATGAAAACGAGACATATGAAATTTTTCAATCCGCATAGGTTTCATCTATCACCAAGAGTGGAGTCATAACAGGAATCAAACTTATCAAGTTCATATCATATTTCCAACTAATCATGAGGCCAACAAAACCTTACAATAAATGAATTTTACCTTAATAACACTAACAAACAGATATGCTAACAAATGGCTAAATGTATTCTAATGCCAACAAACACAAAATCAACTTTCAAGTAGACCCACTTCTGAGACGATGAAATGAGCATTCACATAGATACCAAACTTAATGAAATAATTGTTTAACCAAAATCTTGGAATGAAATTAGGAAGACACGGTACATAGGTAAGAGGAACAGACCTTTATTGCCGAAATCTTAATTTTTTGAAGGTTTTGCAATATATTGACAAATGAACCTCAAATATACAGCAACCAAATCATTTGGATCACATGGGCCACGTACGAAGACCTCGATGAACTTCAGACCTCAAACCTCAACAGAAACTCGACTAGATCTCCAGACACTCGAAGTTGATTTTCAAGTTGTTTTAACAGAGGTTTTGTACATTTCTGGACTTGTTTCTGCGATGAAGGAGTTGTTGCCTCTCCTGTTTTTTTGGGTGTTAGGTTTGTTCGGAGATGGCTAGAGAATATGTTGTTGGCCGCCGGTGATGAAGTTTGGCGGCAGCGTGATGAAGGCGGCTCGCTAATGGATCTTCGTTGCTGTTCTCCTGGTTGATGATGACGGCAGGATATAGGGTGGTCGTGGGGTGTTAGGGTGGTAGGAAAGCTGGCCGGCGGCGGCCTTAGCGAGAGAGATGAGAGTTTTGTGTGTTCTAGGTTTCGCAGCTGCAGGCTGGTGGTATTTCTTAGAGGATTTGGCGATGGGGGCGTGGCTCTTTGGTGTGGAGATGGTGAAGACGGGCGGCTATTTGTTTTCTCAAGGTTTAGGTGCTGATCGTCCTTTTTTTGGAGTCTCTTTAGTGTTTTTGTCTGTATCTGAAGGGTGTATTTTTGTTAAAGGGTCTAATGTCTCCTCTCTTCCTAATGTTAGGGTGTAGTATTTAAGAAGAAGGGGTATAGGTTTCCGGGCTAGGTTAGTGGGTATTGGGCTAAGGGGAATGGGCTTTTGAAATTGGGCCAAAGACCAGAAAATGGACTTTACAACCCAAAAACTTACTCTTCCTTTAAAAAATGATACAAAATTTATAATTCTAAATATATTAATTAAAACTTAATTAATTAAATATTAAAATAAACTCATTTTTGTATTTTTTTTTAAAATTTTTGTACTTAAAATAAAGTAAAAGAGTTAAAACTAGCTAAAATGACGATATTAGGCCTAAACTAAATATTAAACGCTAAAATGTATAAAATCTCTAGGAGGGTCAAAAATTACACGTCTACACTCGTCATTTTGGTCGATTCGGTGGTGCCTCATGTGGAGGCAGAGATTATGTTGGCAGAGGTCATCCTCCTAGGCCATTCCAGTCAGCACTTCAGGTATCCCGCAGTGCTCCACCAGTTCCTATCAATGCACCGCCGCTCCAGAGCTTTTAGGGTGGGTATTCTTGTCGACAAGGACAGTTTCAGGGCCAGCAGTCTCAACAGCAGAGGTCTTGTTACTCTTGTGGTGTTCCAGGGCACATTTCCAGGTTTTTCCCCCGAGCTTCTAGTGGTTCTCAACATCATGGTTTCTGTGCTATGATTCCTGCACCAGGTGCACCCCCACTCCATCAGCCAGCTAGGGGTGGAGGTCGAGATGCCAGAGCTGGAGGCCAGACAGTTAGAGGTGGAGGACATGCTATGAGAGGTAGAGGTCAGCCCGCAGTAGGCCGACCCAGAGATGTTCAGATTGGTGGGGCTCTGCCCCGATGCTATGCTTTTCCTGCCAGACCTGAGGCTGAGCCCTCTGACGCAGTTATTATAGGTATGGTTTCAGTTTGCCGCAGAGATGCTTCGGTGTTGTTTGATCCGGGGTCTACATATTCCTATGCGTCTTCATATTTTGCATCTTATCTGATTATGCCCCGTGATTCCCTAAGTACTCTTGTATATGTATCTACACTGGTGGGTGATTTTATTGTGGTAGATCGAGTCTACCGTTCATGCATAGTGGGTATTGTTGGTCTTGAGACTCGTGTAGACCTGTTACTCCTTGATATGGTTGATTTTGATGTCATTTTGGGGATGGATTGGTTGTCTCCTTATCATGCTATTATGGACTGTCATGCCAAGACTGTGACCTTGGCCTTACCGGGAGCACCCCGATTGGAGTGGAGTAGGACTCCTGGTCATTCTTCCGGCGGTGTTATCTCGTATATGAAGGCTCGACTTATGGTCGAGAAGGGATTCTTGACCTATTTGGCTTATGTTCGTGATTCTAGCACCAAGGTTCCTTCTATGGAGTCTGTCCCCATTGTCCGTGAGTTTTCAGAGGTATTCCCTGCTGACCTGCCGAGTATGCCACCCGACAGGGATATTTACTTTTGCATTCATTTGGCTCCGGTCACTCATCCTATTTCTACCCCGCCATATCGTATGGCCCTGCTAGAGTTAAAGGAGTTGAAGGATCAGTTACATGATTTGCTAGCCAAAGGCTTTATTAGGCCTAGTGTTTCTCCTTGGGGTGCGCCAGTGTTAATTGTTAAGAAGAAAGATGGCACAATGAGAATGTGTATTGATTACCGGCAATTGAACAAGGTTACTATTAAGAATAAGTATCCTTTGCCGAGGATTGATGATTTATTCGAACAGCTTCAGGGTGCCACAGTGTTTTCAAAGATTGATTTGATTTCTGGTTACCATCAGTTGAGGATTAGGGCTTCTGATGTCCCTAAGACAGCCTTTCGCACTCAGTATGCTCGTTATGAGTTCTTGGTGATGTTGTTTGGGTTGACAAATGCCCCAGCTGCCTTTATGGAGTTGATGAACCGAGTGTTCAGGCCTTATTTGGATTTGTTCTTGATTGTCTTCATTGATGATATTTTGGTTTACTCCCGCAGTCGGGAGGAGCACGAGCAGCACCTTCGAGTCGTCCTCCAGAATCTGAAGAACAGTAAGTTGTATGCCAAATTTTTGAAGTGTGAGTTCTGGTTGAGTTCAGTTGCATTTCTGGGCCATGTTGTGTCGGTCGAGGGTATTCAGGTGGATCCCAAGAAGATTTCAACAGTCAAAGATTGGCCTAGACCCACCTCAGCTATGGAGATTCGGAGTTTCTTGGGCTTAGCAGGGTATTATCGTCGGTTTGTGAAGGGCTTTTCATCTATTGCAGCCCCGATGACCAAGTTGACTCAGAAGGGTGCCCAGTTAAGGTGGTCAGATGAGTGTGAGGCGAGCTTTCAGAAGCTCAAGACAGCCTTGACCACGGCACCGGTGTTAGTTTTGCCCACAAGTTCAGGGCCATATACCGTGTATTGTGATGCTTCACGGGTTGGACTTGGTGCAGTGTTGATACAGGATGGTAAGGTTATAGCTTATGCTTCACGTCAGTTGAAGGTTCATGAGAAGAACTATCCAGTTCATGATTTAGATTTAGTATCCATTGTCCACGCGTTGAAGATTTGGAGGCATTATTTGTATGGTGTGTCATGTTAGGTGTTCACATATCATAAGAGTTTGCAATATCTGTTCAAGCATAAAGAGTTGAATATGAGACAGAGAAGATGGTTAGAGCTGTTGAAAGACTACGACATTACCATCTTATATCATCCGAGGAAGGCCAATGTGGTGGCCGATGCTTTGAGCCGGAAGTCAGCCAGTATGGATAGTCTTTTATATACCGGTCGGGGAGCGACCACTTGCTTTAGATGTTCAAGCTTTAGCCAATCAGTTCATGAGATTGGATGTTTCTGAGACTGGCAGTGTTTTGGCTTATACTATGGCCCGTTCTTCATTGTTTGATCGTATTCGAGACCGGCAGTATGATGATCATCATTTATGTGTCCTTAGGGATACAATTCATCACGGAGGTGCCAAGCAGGTTGTGGTTGATGATGATGTAGTCTTGAGGATGCAGGGCTGTATTTGTGTGCCTGATGTTGATGGGCTTTTTAAGTTGATATTGTTAGAGGCCCACAGTTCCCGGTCATTCATTCGGGCGCCTCAAAGATGTACCAAGATTTGCGGCAGCATTATTGGTGGCGAAGGATGAAGAAAGATATTGTGGCATATGTAGCACGGTGCTTGGACTGTCAGCAAGTTAAGTATGAGCACTAGAGACCCGGTGGTTTGATTCAGCAGATTGAGATTCCCGAGTGGAAGTGGGAGCGTATCACCATGGATTTCGTAGTTAAACTCCCACGGACTCAAAGGATGTTTGATGCGGTGTGGGTCATTATGGATAGGCTGACCAAGTCAGCACACTTCATTCTTGTATCAGTTTCGTATTCTTCGAAGAGGTTGGCAAAGATCTACATCAGGGAGATTGTTTGCCTGCATGGTGTGCCCGTGTCCATTATTTCTGACCGAGGTACTCAGTTTACCTCCCATTTTTGGAGAGTATTTCAGTGTGAGTTGGGCACACATGTTGATTTGAGCATAGCGTTTCATCCTCAGATGGACGGATAGTCCGAGCGTACTATTTAGATCTTGGAGAATATGTTATGAGCATGTGTCATTGACTTTGGAGGTTCATGGGACCGGTTTTAGCCTTTAGCTGAGTTTTCCTACAACAACAGCTATCAGTCGAGCATTCAGATGGCTCCTTATGAGGCGTTGTATGGTAGGCGGTGTCGGTCGCCTAGGTTGTTGGGTTCAGAGTTAGTTCAGGATGTCTTGGATAAGGTGAAGATCATTCAGGATAGGCTTCGTACAGCTCAGTCCCGACAGAAGAGTTATAAAGACCATAGAGTTCATGATTTGGCATTCATGGTTGGATACCGGGTATTGCTTCTGGTGTCACCCATGAAGGGCGTGATGAGGTTCGGAAAGAAGGGCAAGTTGAGCCCTAGGTACATTGGTCCCTTTGAGATTCTTGAGAGGGTAAGAGAGGTGGCCTACAGACTTGCTTTGCCACCGAGTTTATCAGTTTTGCATCCGGTGTTTCATGTATCTATGCTTCGGAAGTATCTTGTCGATCCCTCTCATGAGCTAAACTTCAGCAGTGTCCAGTTGGACTAGGATTTGTCTTTTGAGGAGGAGCTGGTAGCCATATTAGCTAGGCAGGTTCGTCAGTTGAGATCGAAGAGTTATCCTTCGGTCTGTGTTCAGTGGATAGGTCAGCCTGTCGAGGCAGCTACTTGGGAGTCCGAGTCCGATATGCGGAGCCGATATCCCCACCATTTCACAGATTCAGGTACCTTTCTATGTCCGTTCGAGGACGAATATTTGTTTTAGAGGTGGAGATTGTGATGGCCCTAAAGGTCATCCCGTGTATTTCTAGCTAATTCTGTATTCCGAGATTGTGAAAACCTCCTTCTATCTCACCTCGATTTGCATGCGCAGCCCGGGCGTGTAGCGGGGAAGCCTTTATGTGAAAAACTGAGGAAAAAGATAATTTTGTGTTGAAAATTTTAACTAAGTTGACTTTGGTCAACATTTTTGGTAAACGGACCCGGACCCGTGATTTGACGGTCCCGGAGGGTCCGTAGGAAAATATGGGACTTCGGCGTATGCCTGGAATCGAATTCCGAGGTCCCAAGTCCGAGAAATGAATTTTTAAAAGAAATTGTTTTCTGAAAATATAAGAGGTTTTCGAAAATATAATTATATGTGAAATCTGTGGTATCGGGCCCGTATTATGGTTCCGGAGCCCGGTACAGGTTATAATATATATGTCATATCTATGAAGTTTGGTAAGAAACGGAAGTCATTTGACGTAATTCGGACCATAAATGCAAATTTTGAAGTTTAAGAAGTTTTTGGAAATTTTCATTGATTTGGGTTTTAATTCATTGTTTATGATGTTATTTTGGCGATTTGATCGCACGAATAAGTCCGTAGGATGTTTTTGAGAATGTGTGCACATTTGGTTTGGAGCCCTGAGGGCTTGGGTGAGTTTCGGGTAGGCGTCGGGGTGTTAAACTTAGTAAAAATCTGGTGTTTGAGCATTTTCTGACGTCTGGTGTCATGCACTATGCGATCGCATAGCATAGTTTAGGAGGGGGGACTGTAGCACTATGCGATCGCATAGTAGTAGCTGTGATCGCATAGAGAGATAGGGAGGTTGGGGGGCTGGGTAGGCCTAGCACTGTGCGATCGCATTATCTCCATCGCGATCGCGGAGCGTGAGAGTCAGTTAACTCTGCGATCGCATACCCTCCATCGCGATCGCATAAGTCAAAAATCCGCCCAGTTATTATTTTGTCAAAAACAGACCACATTACGGGATTTCACCCCATTGTCATAACTCTTTCTTCTCCACTCCACCTTGGGCGATTCTTGGAAGAAATGCTTCACCATAACTTCATAGGTAAGTAATCCTAGACTCATTTTCTTCCATTTTATCAACACCCACTAGATTTCTAGGCCTAAAACATGAGTTTAAGGGTAGAGAATTAGGGATTTGGGTAGAATTAGGGATTTGGGTAGAATTAGGGCTTTTTGATTCATTAAGAGTTTGACCTCGTTTTGGGGTCAGATTTCGAAACAAATTATATATTCAGGCTCGTGGGTGAATGGGTGATCGGGTTTTGGTCTGAACCTCGTGTTTTGACCAAGCAGGCCGGGTCGATTTTTGGATTTTTGGGAAGAATGTTAGAAAGTCTATAATTAAGCATTGGAATTGAATTGTTTAGCATTTATTTATGTTATTGAGTCTATTATGTCTAGATACGATTGATTTGGAGTCGGGTTCAAAAGGAAAAACGGTGCTTGAGGCTTGATTTTGATCGTGGAAGTCGAGGTAAGTGTTTGGCCTAACCTTAGCTTGAGGGAATAGGTGTTGAGTCTTATTTGCTATGTGATTATTCCATGTTCAACGTATAGGTGAGGTGATGATTACCTATATGTTGTTGTCAAGCATGCCCGTGCGTCGGATATTAGTAATTATGTGATTTTCATTGAGATTTATTGTGTTATGGATTTAATATCACTTTGGTAATTATTCATCTGATGGAAATTCTTGGTTGTGAATACTGTTGAGTATTCGTTCAATTGAGGAATATTTTGTTAAATTATACACTTGTGTAAGGTTGGTTATGGTTGTGTCCCTTGCCGGGAAGGTATTATTTCTGTTGATTGTTCCCTTGCCGGGATGTTGTGATTTATGGTCCTTATTGTTGATTTCTCCTTGCCAAACTGTTATTTATGATATTTTAGCACGAGGGGACATTTCGTGTTGTGTTTATGATATTTTAGAACGAGGGGACATTCTGTGCCGTGATTATGATATTTTAGCACGAGGGGACATTCTGTGCCGTGATTATGATATTTTAGCACGAGGGGACATTCCGTGCCGTGTTAATAATATTTTAGTACGAGGGGACATTTTGTGCCGTGTTTATGATATTTTAGCACGAGGGGACATTCCGTGCCGTGATTATGATATTTTAGCACGAGGGGACATTCTGTGTCGTGTTAATAATATTTTAGCACGAGGGGACATTCCGTGCCGTGTTTATGATATTTTAGCACGAGGGACATTCCGTGCCGTGTTTATGATATTTTAGCACGAGGGGACATGCCGTGCCGTTTCTTTTACTTATAGTGAGGATGAGAGTAAAAGCACGAAGGGTGATGTCGTGCACTTGTTTCTTCCGTGTTGTTAATTCCTGTTGTTATTTTGATTTTTAAACTGTTGCCTTGTTCCGTTATTCCAGTAATTGCTACCCCTTTTCCCCAGCATGTTCCCCCTTTTATCTGGTACTTAACTGTTTAATTCTTGTTATTGTTATTTCTATCTTATGTTATTGAACTGCACAGGTGATATTATTTGTCGTTTCCTAGCCTCGTCACTACTTCGCCGAGGGTAGGCTCGGCACTTACTCAGTACATGGGGTTGGTTGTACTGATACTGCAGCTGCACAATTTTTGTTGTGTAGATCCCCGTACAGGACCCAGTGGACATTGAGCTAGGCGGCTTCTTTCAGTCCACTCGGAAACACTGAGGTAGTCATGCAGGCGTCCGCAGGCCTTACGTCCCCTTCCATTTATTCATTTTTTGTTTTAGTATTTCAAAACAGATGTGTAATTTCTGTCAGACCTTTTTGTATATTAATCTTAGATAGTCCGTGACATTGTGACTCCAAAGATCTGGGTTGGCTCTTTTGAGAATTCGTAAAAGTTTGTGGATGTAATTATGTACTTCTTTTATCTGTTCTTATTTTTAGCTTGTATTTATGGCAAAGTCGTATTTTACTTGTTCTCACTTAATAATAAAGTTTTTTAATGAATTTGATTAATTATGTTGGCTTGTCTAGCGGGTTCAACGTTAGACGCCATCACGGTCCCGACGGTGGGAATCTCGGGTCGTGACAGATGAGGAGATTGGACTGGTCAGAAATAGTGATCAAACTGGAGCAAATATGGAAGAAGGGACAGGTGATGGACCAGGTCCAACTACCCTAAGCAACCTGACAGGGGGAACTCAACAGCAAACCTCATTGGAACTTGGCCCTGATCCTGTTCCACAGCATTTACAAGGCACTATGGGATCATCAAGTTTTGAACAATTGGTGTTAAAACCACACAGATATCAGAGTTCTCACCCCATTGAGAACATCATAACAGATTTAACATCTGGAATCAAAACCAGATCCTCCTTGAAAAATCTGTGTGCTTTTGATGCCTTCCTATCCTTAATCGAACCAAAGAGTGTTGCTGAAGCCTTACAGGATGCTGACTGGGTAAATGCCATGCAAGAAGAACTAAATCAATTTGAAAGAAGTCAAGTTTGGCACCTGGTACCCAGACCACTAGATAGATCAGTGATTGGCACAAAGTGGGTCTTCAGAAACAAACTTGATGAAGATGGAACAGTTACAAGAAACAAGGTCAGACTGGTGGTCCAAGGATATAGTCAAGAAGAGGTCATAGACTATGATGAAACTTTTGCTCCTGTGGCAAGACTGGAGGCAATCAGGATCCTCATAGCATTTGCTGCTTACATGGAATTTACTCTCCACCAAATGGATGTCAAGAGTGCTTTCCTCAATGGCTACCTAAAAGAGGAAGAATTCGTCAAGCAGCCTCCAGGATTTGAAATAAAGGAGACACCTGACCATGTGTACAAACTTGAAAAGGCTTTGTATAGACTCAAGCAAGCACCAAGAGCATGGTATGAGCGGCTATCTAAATTCATGCTAGAACATGACTACAAAAGAGGTAAAATTGATAGCACCTTGTTCTTGAAAGAAAAAGGTAAGGATCTTGTGGTAGTACAAATATATGTAGATGACAAAATATTTGGGGCAACCCCTGAAACATTAAGTAACAAAATTTGCTAAACTTATGGGGAGTGAATTTGAGATGAGCATGATGGGTGAGCTTAATTTCTCTTTAGGCTTACAAATTAAACAAAACTCAAATGGAACTATGATCCATCAGCAAACATATGTGAAAGAGTTGCTCAAAAGATTCAAAATGGAAGACTCAAAAGAAATTGACACTCCCATGGCAACAGCCACAAAATTAGATGTAGATGAACCTGGTTCATCTGTTGATCAAAAGGTGTACAAAGGGATGATTGGGTCTTTATTATATCTTACTGCCAGTAGACCTGACATTGTTTTCAGCGTAGGGCTTTGTGCGAGATTTCATGCAAATCCCAAGGAGTTCCATCATATCTGAAAGGCACCACTGACCTATGTCTTTGGTATCCTAAAAGTAGTAATTTTGATCTTGTAGGATATGCTGATGCAGACTATGCAGGCTTCCTGGTAGACATGAATAGCACCTCATGTATGGCACATTTTTTGGGCTCTTGCCTTGTGTCTTGGGCCACCAAGAAACAGAACTCAGTAGCTCTTTCTATTGTTCAGGCTGAGTACGTGGCTGCAGCCTCATCTTGTGCTCAGTTACTATGGATTAAGCAACAAATCATGGACTTTGGTATAGAGGTTGGATGCATTCCCATCTTCTGTGACAACACCAGTGCTATTAGTATGACTAAGAACCCGGTTCATCATAAAAGAACCAAGCACATAGATGTTAGACACCATTTCCTAAGAGATAACTATGATAAGGGAATGATCTCAATTAAATTTTGTGCTACTGACAAACAAATCACTGACATCTTTACTAAAGCACTAAGTAGAGAGCATTTTGAGAGAAACAAGTTAGAATTAGGGATGATTAAGATCACCTAATTGAACCAGTTCAAAACAAAAATGGAAAAAAATGAATTGTTTTTGGCTAGAATCTCTGAAATATGTAAATAATCAGAATAATCATTGCTCAGTTTCATGTCTTAAATGCCATACTCTCTTGCCATGTGTTAATATGACTCTTTGGTTGTTAATGATGTTTTTCAATATTTGTAAATTGAGGCCAAAACAAGAGACTCTAACACGATGAACCTGATTCATTATTGCTGGTTCATCTGACTGAAAAGGTACGTGCTCATCACTAAACACTTATTGAAATAACTATAGTCACTCATGAGCAGCACTCTATCCATATTAAGCCTATTTCAAAATGTCAGTATTTATCTCAAAATGAACCCGTTCCAAAGAGTCCAATAAAATTTTAATTAGCCTAGATTGTAAGGAGTCATAACCGTCACTTATCACTGACACTCCTGAGCCGATTAGACTCCCACTTGACCAAGAATAACACCCGTTGAACATTTATTAACCAAGCCTTTAAAACCCCATCATTACCTCTCTAATTCTTCACTCTCTTTTCTTCAAAAAGGCATAACCTTCGAAACAAGATCACCATTCTACTCAATCAAATTGATCAAGGTCCTTTAATCTCCAAAATTTCATAACTATGTCTTCCACACCACCTCCTGCTACATCCTCATCAACCACTCCAGAATACAGTACCACACTTGAGGATACTGGTTCCAACTCTCCATCACCACAAAGTTCTTCCACCCAATCTCCATCGAGTTCTTCCACTCCTCAAAACAACCCCGTTCCAGAACCCACTCCTTCTCCCCCAACAGCTCATGTTATACCACCAAGCCCTTCTCTAATACCCAGAAAATGTCGAGTGAAAATGCTAGCCAGAAAAACGGTTTCCTCTGGATCTCTTGATAGGAAATTAAATGACAAGCTTCAGGCAAGCCAGGCCCAACACTCTGAAAACTCCAGTGAATCTTTCAAGTCTACAAATGAGGGGAAAGCAACTGGTTCTTCTGACCCTGACAATGTAACTTCTGAAATTAGGTATGATCCTGTCATTGCTGAAAATAGGTTCGTGTTAATTGGGTCTGTAGTAGATGTGGAGATTCCTGATAGGAGGAGAAAAGGCGGTAAAAATAAGGGAAAAGAAATTGAGAGAGAGGGAGAAAGAAGTTCAGAAAGAGGAACAAGGGAAGAAGGTGCTACACTGGCGATTTGTGGTCCTGCCACAGTGATTCCTGAGGAGTATGTCAAGGACTTAGGGGGAAGCAACTCTGCAGAAGCTGCAGAAGGATTGGAAATTTTACAGCATGCAAATGATGAACCTGGTTCATCCATTGAGGAAACCTTGGCAGAACTGATGAGAAAATTGGGGGAAAGTTACAAACCCAAAAAGAAGAGAACTCCCAAAGCCAAGAAAGTTGATACTCCAATAGCAAGCAAGAAAAAAAAAGTCCATTCATCTGCTGATGTTCCAATTCCTAAAGGTCGCACTACAAGAAGTGGAATCAGGCAGAGTGAAGATGAGTTGCAAAAAGCTCTGAGGGAAAGTAAGAAAAAGAGAGTGGCTAAGGGGAAGGAAAAAGTTGGTGAGCATGCTGAGACTGTTGATATTGATGAGATGGACATGGTCCATCAAGAGGAACAACTGGCATAAGTTGAGATTGAGACACCCAAGCCTAAGAAGGCCAAGACTTCCTCCAAAAAGTCAGCTTTTGTGTCTTCTACCCCTTCAACAGTTGCCAAGCGAACCAGGTCAAAATCAAAGAAAGTTCAATTTAATGATGATGTTGAATGGAGTGGTGAAGAAGCAGATGAGTCTGGTAGGGAGACAGACAAATTGACAAAGTATGGGAAGGGTACTATTCTGAAAGGGAAGCTGTTAAGGGATCTTGAAGAATCTGGGATGATTTATATTATGGATACTCTGGATGTGCAGGGCTGGAAGTACCTGGTCCTTCATCTTGACGGCGAGCTAGCCAGAAATGAAATTGTGGAATTTATGGCGAATGCGGAGGTCAAGGATGGAAGGGTTTCCACTAGGGTACATGGGGTTGATATCTCCTTTGATGTCAAGGAGATGGGCGAGATACTTGGTATTACCTCTGAGGGATACGATGACTATACTAGGCAGAGGTGGCCAAGTTTGGATGGACTCCTTTCAGCCCTCCAAATCACAAGGAGGTTCAGTGAGAATGAGCAGGAGATGGATCCTAGGGCTGTGTTCAAAAGTGAGATGAAGCCACAACACAAACTGATCTTTGAGTTTGTCAACAAGTGCATATTTCCCAGGCAAGAGAGAAGGCATATTGCAAACTACATGGATCTCACTCTCATGGAATGCCTGGACAGTGGACGGCAGGTTAATTGGCCCTCTTTCATCATTCAACTACTGGACAGGGTAGTGAATGGCTCCAAGGCACATGCTATACCATATGGATTCATCCTTACTACTGTGATTGCTCACTTCAAGGTGCATCTGAAGAAGGCTGAAATGGCTACTATCAAGGATCATTTTGGGAAGAACACGCTACTGACTTGTGACTATATTGTGAATGTTCTTGAGGATGAACCTGGTTCATCAAGGAAGATGCATGTGAATAGCAAGGTCAGGGCGCTTGTGCATGAAGGTGGGGTTAAGGATGTTGAGATCCTTCGATTGAAGACCCGCCTTACACAGGTTAAAGTTGAGCGGGATGCGCTCAAAGCTGAATTAGCAAATGAAAAGGAGAAGAATGAGGGTATTCTACAATAGATGCTCTCTCTTCTTCAAGCAAAGAACCCAACCTCCACCCCTTCCCAGCCTTAGGTGTGCAGTGCTGTCCCTAAACCCTCTATGACCCTGTTCGGAATTTGTTTTGTCTCTCTCTGTTTTTTGCTCATGGTTGTGACTATTTTTATTTCTCTTTGTGTTTGGTGCATGAACTATTATCAAATCAATGAATTGTTGTTTCTGATCTTAATCTTATCTCGGTTTCTTAAATAGCCTGCATTTTTGGTTTCTTTTGATGATTAATTCATGTTTTCACCTGCAGTTGCCTCAATGACCATGAGTAATTATTATAGATCTGGTAATTTTAACATTTTGCAACTTTTCGATGATGCCAAAAGAGGGAAGATGTGCTCTATGAAAATTTGTGATGTTTATAACCTAATGAATCTAGTTCTCTATGATAAATGCTTAATGCTATAAAAAGTGTCCATGTTAGATTGAAGTGTCTACAGGGTTAAGCACAGAGTTTGTCATCATCAAAAAGGGGGAATTTTTTGAATCAAGAAGCTGAATGATTTTGAAGAATGACAAATGTACTCAGAGTTGAACCAGGTCCATCATGGAATACATAGACATGCAGACTGAATGGCACGAGAAGAGTTCACACAGAGGAGATAAACACCATCACTGAATTGAGGGGATATCTCTTGATCGAAAATATTGCAAATTGGTAGGGAGATGGACTTCATATTCAGGAAGGACAGAATCAAGATAGGGGAGGATCTAGGAAGTTGAGATCAACTCAAACTCTTCCACCAAGGAAGAGTTGCATCAGAATTCTACTACATCGTCTCAACTGCTGATCCTATATATTGTCAAAGTGTTCCTGCTGAACTGTGCGCACAAACATAGAAGTGAAACAAGAATTGAGAGAAAAATTACCAAAGAAACTTTGCAAGAATTTCATGTGAAAATCCTTGTGCGACTCAAAAGCTACTTGAACCAGATCGAAGAACCAGTTCCATCTGTTATCTTTTGAGTCTAGTTGTTTGTAGTAGGTGATTACATATTTTATCTTTCAGCTTTATCTTGAAGAAATTGTAATAGGTACAGAGTATTCAAGTTAGAGTTAACTTGGAGCTTGTCGCAATTAGCTAGAGGCTAGTTTTCCACAAGGGGATAAGAGTTAGTCCTTAGGTTTACAAAAGGGTTTATTTTGTAAATGTTGTTTGGCTCATTGACTTAGTGAAGAGTTTGAGAAAATCCTACTGGGAAGCAGGTCGTGGTTTTTTCACCTTTTGAGCCAAGTGTTTTCCACGTAAAATTGTTGTGTTCTTTTATTTTCTGCAATTATTATTCCGCAAACTGTAGAAGTTGGAACTCCTAGAAGAACCTGGTCCTTTTATAACTACAGCACTCGAAAATTAGACACCACACATATCACCCTCCTCTTGTGTGGTATTGACGTAGAAAACATCATTACTACTTCATGGGCAAATTTGAAGTACAAAAGATTAAAGATATTTTCTCTCAATCATATTACCTCTTCTGGAGGTGAGTTGTGATATCATCACAACCAAGAGCGCGTTCATATTTACAAGTTTTATTAATATTTCCCCATTCACTTCAGGTAGTAGATTAATATTTATAAAAAATCCTCATCCTTCGGGGAATAGAATATAATTATCTGAATGTGCATTAGTCACATCACATTGTGATGCTTCGAACCTCTTTTTAAGATATTTGCTACTTCAGGAGCAAATCGAGGCATGTATGTAATATGGAGAATTTTTCTCAAACTTATCTTCAATTGTAACCATAACAAGCTTAAATTATCACTTTTGGTGGTCATAGACATATACCCTAACGGTCGTACTCATCTAGAGTTGAAGTGAATCATAAAATTAAGCCATAACAAGACTTAGGAAATATTGCCACTACTGGTGGCTATATATTTCTTGCGGACTCTACTGGTGTTTAATTGGACCTAGCAATGTTATCCACTTTGTAATCTTTTATGGAGACGACGATATGATGAAAACAAGTATAAAATAAAATAGTTGTTATATGCTAATACATATATAGAGCACGCAACATAGCAAGTTGATTCAATATTCCATTGCCTTCTTAGCCTTCAAATTTGTATTTCAAATCGCAACATACCTGCAAGTCCTGCATCACTAGTTGCTTAGAATAAGCACGTGATGGACATAGATAATAAGCATTATTTTTCAAGCTCATGAAAGAAATCAAATTAACATTATAAATTAACAAGTCTTATCTTTGAGAAACGAATCAGAAGGATTTCTATCTCTTTATAGAGTTGGAAATTAACAAGACCAGCGTAGTGTTCACCAGCCCAAGAATATAATTTCCCTCGTAATGCTCTGAATGAACTCGATTTGACTACGCACAAGGGTAGTATGTTGCCTCACAATCAGGTAGTGATGATGAAATTAGAGACTCGTGTTGATAACATGATATAAAATAAAAGTTATAAAGTAAATAAACTTAAGAGAAGTATAGAGAGAGATTGATATATTATTCAACTTCAAACTGATGTACATAATGAATTGAAAACTCGTTTATTTATAAAAGAAAAGCAGATGCGAGGACTTTTAGGAAGCAGCTGCAAAGATTTTCAGTAAGCAGTTGCGAGGCTTTTCTTGAGCTGCCTGTAAGTTATCTGCATGAGCTGCTTGCAACTTGCCTGATTAAGAAGAAGATGCTGCAAATCATTTCATTGAGTTGCTTGCAATTTGCCTACATCAGTTGCTTGTAGATAAACTTCAATATAGTACCAAACGGATAATCTTCTTCAAGAAGATTATATATAGCGGAGTAATAAATGGACATCCACAATATTATTATTTTCATAACAAAAACTATTTATTTACGCATTTTTCAATGGAATCTACGACTGAAGAGCATATGTATCGATTAATGGTTGCTAGTATTTTACTTGCAAATCATTGTCACTCGCAGAAAATACGTTAAAAATGGAAATTATCACTAATGTTACGCGGCGCCTTCCTGAGATCCCTTAGAAGGGCCACGAAAGGCTAAGCAACTGATATCAGTGCAGTTGTTGTCTGCCAACTGAGGTCCCCTTCGTATGCTAGACGAGACTGTCAGTTCCGTACAAGGAAACCTGTTGAATCAAGTCACTGCATGGTTTTGAAGATTGAAAAATGCCAACCCAGTTGAACCAGGTCCATCAGGGCAAACATAGTCAAACAGACCCATTGGCACGAGAAGCGCCCATGCACAGGAGATAAACATTATCTGTGAACTAAGAGGTTATCTCCTAAGCGAAAAGGTTGCAAATTGATAAGAAGATGGAGTTCGATTTCAGGTAGGACAGAATCAAGATCAAGAAAGTTGAGATAAACACAAACTCTTCCACCAAGGAAGAGTTGCATTAGAACTGAACAACAACATCTCAACTATTGATTCTATAAAATGTTGAATCATTCCTGCTGAAGAATTCACACACAAACACATAAGTGAAACAAGAACTGAAAGCAAAATTATCAAAGCAATTTTGCAAGCAGAATCCTTGTGCGACATAAAAACTACTTGAACCAGCTAAAAGAACCAGTTCCATCTGTTGTCTTTTGAGTCTAGTTGGTTGTAGTAGGAGATTTAATATTGTATCTTTCAGCTTTATCTAGAAGCAATTGTAATAGGTACACACTGTTCAAGTTAGAGTTAACTTGAAGTTTGTCGCAATTAGCTAGAGGCTAGTTTGCCACAAAGGGATTAGAGTTAGTCCTTAGGTTTACAATAGAGTTTATTTTGTAAATGTTGTTTGGCTCATTGACATAGTGAAGAGTTTGGGAAAATCCTACTGGGAAGTAGGTCATGGTTTTTTCACCTTTTGAGCCAGGTGTTTTCCATGTAAAATTGTTGTGTTCTTTAAATTCTGCAATTACTTTTCCGCAAACTGTAGAAGTTGGAACACCAAGAAGAACCACGTTATTCTATATAGACTGCACTCAAAAATTGGACACCACACACATCACCCCCCCCCCCTGTGTGGTATTGACGTATAAAACATCAATTGGTATCAGAGCAGGTTATCCTTGAAAAGGCTAACACCTTGGAAAAGATCAAAATGAGTGCACCACCTGGAAACTATGAGGGTCAATCAACTACAAGGTCACCACTCTTTAATGGCCAGTATTACTCCTGGTGGAAGAACGGATGAATGATCAGTTTATTTGAGAAGACTATGAACTCTGGGACATAGTCACTAATGGTCCTCTAGCCACCATGAAGAAGACTGCTGAAGGAGTAGATGTACCAAAAACTAGAGTTGATTGCACTGTCGAGGATCTGAAGAAATGAGAGAAAAATGCTATGGCCAAAAAGTGGTTGGTTTGTGGACTATTTCCAGACGAGTATAGTAGGATTCAAAGCTGCACCACTGCCAAAGAAATTTGGGATACCTTACAAGTAGCCCACGAAGGAACACCTCAAGTGAAAAGATCAAGAGGTACTCTACTATACTCTCAGTATGAAAACTTCACTATGAAAGAAGGAGAGACAATCCAAGAGATGTACACAAGGTTCACAACTCTGACAAATGAACTTAAGTCTCTTGGTAGAATCATTCTTGAAGAAGACATGGTATAGAAGATCCTGACAAGGGTCTTACCAATTTCCTGGGAAAGTAAAATCACTGCTATCCAGGAATCCAAAAATATGGCAACCCTCAGATTGGACTAGCTAATTAGAAATCTTACTACCTATGAACTTAGAAGGCAGACAATGAAAATGGATGCTCCAAAGAAGGAAAAGAGTCTAGCACTGAGAATCACTGAGGGAGCAGATTTGGAGGAGGACGAGATGGCCATGATTATTACTAAAGAATTCAGAAACTTTCTCATAAGGAAGAAGGGCATCTCAAGAGGTGGAAACTACAACAAAGCAAAAACTCCAGAAAGGACAATGAACGAGGGATGCTACAAGTGTGGAAAGACTGACCACCATATCGAGAACTGTCCTCAGTGGGAAGTGTAATGGCAAAAGGAGAGATTTGAAAGAAGGAACAGGAAGAAGGAACTGGTCCAACCCAAGAAAACCACAACAAAAGCTATGGTTGCTGCTTGGGGGGGAAGCTCAGATGAAGAATCAGAAGATGGTGAGAATGAAGAACATGCACTCATGGCAATTGGCGAATCTGATGAGGAATCATATGAAGAACCAGAGGTAAGTATATCCCATCTCAAAAACAAAATAAAATTCCTATCTAAAGAAAAACTCTCTGAGTTGCTACTTGGTTTCACGGATGATTCTGAAGAAACAACCAAAGAGAAAGAACAACTCTCTAAAGAGTGTGCAATGCTAAATGCTAGTTTGGGTTTTTAAGACTAACCCCTGATTTCTTTTTGTAGGTTCAAGTGAGAGGAAGCAGCCAAATTTGGTACTTGGATAGTGGCTGCTCAAAACATATGACAGGGAACAAGGAACAGTTCCTTTCACTTGAAAACCTCAAAGGAGGAAATGTCTCCTTTGGAAATGGAAAGAAAGGTGAAATTAATGGGGTTGGTAAGGTAGGTAAGGATGACACACGTTCCATTGAACATGTGTACTTGATAGATGGCTTGAAATATAGCATGATTAGTGTGTCACAATTGTGTGACAGAGGTAACCTGGTTGCTTTCACTTCCACAAAATGTTTTGGGATTAACCTGCTTACTGACAAGATTGTTTTGAAGGAAAAAAGAATGAATAACATCTATGTCATAGACTTGTCCACGCGATCAGAAAATGAACTCACTTGCTTAAGTGTGTTGGACAGTGATCCCCTCCTTTGGCACAAATGACTTGGTCACGCGAGTCTAAATCAGCTTAACAAATTAGTCTCTAAGGACTTAGTGGTAGGGCTTCCTAACATTAAGTTCAAGGAAGACAAAGTTTGTGAGGCATGTGCAAGGGGAAGCAGGTAAGATCCTCATTCAAAAGCAAGAAAATGGTCAGTACCACTAAGACGTTGCAACTGGTTCATATGGACCTATGTTGTCCTATGAGAACTCTGAGCAAAGGTGGTAAGAAATATGTAATGGTGCTAGTTGATGATTACTCAAGGTTCACTTGGACCTTATTTCTGACATCTAAAGATGAAGCATTTGATATGTTCACTTCATTAGTTAGAAAAACTCAAAAACGGTTAGGAAATCAACTAGCATCAATAAGATCTGATCATGGTACTGAATTTGAGAATGTAAAGTTTACTGATTCTGTGATGAACATGGTATAAATCACAACTTTTCTGCCCCTAGAACCCCACAGAAAAATGAGGTTGTTGAAAGAAAGAACAGAACTCTTGAAGATATGGCTAGAACCATGCTTCTTTCTAGCAAACTACCCCACAGCTTCTGGGCAGAAGCAATAAACATTACATGCTACATAATAAATAGATGCATGACCAGACCACTGGTAAATAAAACTCCTTATGAATTACTTAAAGGGAGAAAGCCCAACATATCCCACCATAGGATTTTTGGATGCAAATGCTTTGTGCACAACAATGGCAAAGATTACCTTAGGTAAATTCGATCCCAGAAGTGATGAGGGAGTATTCTTGGGATATTCATCACATAGCAAAGTCTATAAAGTATATAACAAAAGAACTATGTGTGTAGAAGAGAGTGTGCATGTTGTCTTTGATGAAACTAACACTCTTTCTGAGAGACAGGAACCAGAAGATGAGGAGTTTGGACTGATCAGAAGCAGTGAACAAATTGAAGCAAATATGGAAGATGGAACAGGTGATGGACCAGGTCCAACTACCCCAAGCAACATGACAGGGGGAACTCAACAACAAATCACTCTGGACCTTGGCCTTGATCCTGTTCCACAAACAAAAGACACCATGAGATCATCTAGAAGTGAACAACTGGTGCTCAAACCACACATATATCAAAGCTCTCACCCTCTTGAGAACATCATAACAGATTTGACATCCGGAATCAAAACAAGATCCTCTTTGAAAACTTTGTGTGCGTTTGATGCCTTTCTATCCTTGATCGAACCAAAGAACAGTGGTGAAGACTTACAGGACGCTGACTGGGTAAATGCCATGCAAGAAGAGCTGAATCAATTTGAAAGAAGTCAAGTATGGCACTTGGTACCCAGACCACTAGACAGATCAGTGATTGGCACAAAGTAGGTCTTCAGGAACAAACTCGATAAGGATGGAACTATTACAAGAAACAAGGTCAGACTGGTTGTCCAAGGATATAGTCAAGAAGAGGGAATTGACTATGATGAGACCTTTGCTCCTGTGGCAAGAATGGAGGCAATCAGACTTCTTATAGCATTTGCTGCACACATGGAATTCACTCTCCATCAGATGGATGTAAAGAGTGATTTCCTCAATGGCTATCTAAAGGAAGAAGTATTTGTCAAACAGCCTCCAGGTTTTGAAAGAAAGGAGT
Organism: Nicotiana undulata; assembly: GCA_005239495.1. Classification (NCBI taxonomy): domain Eukaryota; kingdom Viridiplantae; phylum Streptophyta; class Magnoliopsida; order Solanales; family Solanaceae; genus Nicotiana; species Nicotiana undulata. The sequence continues at coordinate 24,839 of ML295128.1, forward strand.
CACCTGACCATGTATACAAACTTGACAAGGCTTTGTACGGACTCAAACAAGCACCAAGAGCATGGTATGAGCGGCTATCAAAATTCCTGCTAGAACATTGATACAAACGAGGTAAAATTGACAGTACTTGTTCTTAAAGGAAAAAGGTAAGGATCTTCTGGTTGTGCAAATATATGTGGATGATATCATATTTGGGGAAACCTCTGAAAAATTGAGTAAGGAATTTGCTAAACTTATGGGGAGTGAGTTTGAGATGAGTATGATGGGTGAGCTAAACTTCTTTTTAGGCTTGCAAATCAAGCAAAACTCAAATGGAACAATGATCCATCAACAAAAATATGTGAAAGAATTGCTCAATAGATTTCAAATGGAAGACTCAAAATAAATTGACACCCCCATAGCCACAACTACAAAATTAGATGTGGATGAACCTGGTTCATCCGTTGATCAAAAGCTATACAGAGGGATGATTGGGTCTTTATTATATCGCACTGCCAGTAGACCTGATATTGTGTTTAGTGTAGGACTATGTGCCAGATTTCAGGAAAATCCAAAGGAGTCCCATCTAACTGCAGTGAAGAGAATTCTGAGATATCTTAAGGGCACTACTGATTTATGTCTTTGGTATCCTAAAGGTAGTAATTTCGACCTTGTAGGATATGCCGATGCAGATTATGCAGGTTTCCTGGTTGACAGGAAAAGTACCTCAGGCATGGCTCACTTTTTGGGCTCTTGCCTTGTGTCTTGGGCCACCAAGAAACAAAATTGAGTAGCCTTGTCTACTGCTGAGACTGAATATGTAGTTGCAGCCTCATGATATGCTCAGTTGCTATGGATCAAGCAACAACTCATGGATTTTGGTATAAAGGTTGGATGCATTCATATTTTCTGTGACAACACTAGTGCAATTAGCATGACGAAGAACTCGGTTCATCATAAGAGAACCAAGCACATAGATGCCAGACACCATTTCCTAAGAGATAACTATGAAAAAGGAATGATCTCAATCAAATTCTGTGCTACTAACAAACAAATTGCAGATATCTTCACTAAGGCACTATGTAGGGAGTACTTTGAGAGAAACATGCTAGAATTAGGGATGATTAAGATCGCCTAATTGAAAAACAAAATAATTCTATTTTAGCTAGAAACACTAAAATTAGGTAACTAACTAGACTAATAATTTCTCAGTATCATGACTTTACTGGCATACTCTCTTCCCATGTATTAATATGATTCCCTGGTTGCTAATGATGTTTTTCTATCTTTGTAAATTGAGGCAAATTAAAGACTATAACACGATGAAACTGGTTCATCGCTGTTGGTTCATCTGACTGACAAGGTACGTGCTCATCACCATACACTTATTGAAATAATTATAGTCACACATGAGTAGGACACTATCTATATTTGGTTCATTTCAAATTTTCAGTACTTATCCCAAAATGAACCCGTTTCAAAGAGTCCCATCGAACCTTAATTGGCCTAGATTTAGGGAGTCATAACTGTCTAATCACTGACACTCTTGCAACGTTTAGACTCCCACTTGACCAAGAATTACGCCTGTTGTACAATTAATAACCACATCTTTAAAAGGCCATCATTACCTCCCCTATTCAAAAGCATAACCATCGAACCAAGTTCAGCATTCCTCTCATACCAAAGTGAACAACATTCTTCTCTCCCTAAATCTTCATAAAAATGTCTTCTACAGCACCCCCTGCTTCATTTTCATCAACCACCCCTGACTACGGGGTCGGTCTTGAAGACATTGGTTCAAACTCTTCATCTGTACACAGCTCACACTCTCCCACTAGGTCTTCAACCCCTCAAAACCCTCCAGTTCCTGAACCTATCCCTGAAACCACTCCTTTACCCCAATCAGTCCCAGCCGTTACACCTAGCCCCACTCCAACCCCCAGAAAACGTAGACTAAAAATGTTGTCCAGGAAAACAGTTGCATCTGGTTCTCTTGCCTGAAAATTAAATGAGAAACTTCAAGCCAGCAAGGACCAACACTCTAAATCTTCTAGTGAGTCCTTCAAATCTGCAAATGAGAATGAAGCACCAGGTTCATCTGACATTGAAAAGGGAAATCTTGAAGTTGGGTCTGCAACTGAAATGACTGAAAACAGGTTTATCTTGATTGGGTCGATAGTGGATGTAGAGGTACCGGATAGGCGAAGAAAAATTGGGAAAAATATAAACATTGAGAGAGAGGGAGAAGGGAGTTCAGAAAGGGGATATGGGAAAGAAGGTGCCACTCTGGATATTTTTGGCCCCGCTCCTGTGATTGTTGAGGAAGGAGTCAAAGCTTTAGGGGGAAGCAATTCTGGGGAAGCAGCAGCAGGTCTGGAAAGTCTACAACAAGAAGTAGATGAACTTGGTTCATCTATTTAAAAAACGTTGGCTGAGTTGATGAAAAATTTGGGGGAGTCCTACAATCCCAAAAAGAAGATAACTCCAAAATCCAAGATAGCTACTACCCATGTTCCAACCAAGAAGAGGAAAGCTTCATCTTCTGCTGATGCTCCTGCCCCAAAGAGCCGTGCTACTAGAAGAACTGTTAGGCAAGGAGAAGAAGAATTGGGAAAAGCTCTAAGAGAGAGCAAGAAGAAGAAGTCTGCCAAGGGAAAGGCAAAAGTTGGAGAGCCCGTTGAGGCAGTTCTTGTTGATGACGATGAGATAGACCTGGTCCATCAGGAGGAGGAACCAACACAAGTTGAGGTTGAGACACCAAAACCCAAGAAATCTAAGGCTTCTTCCAAGAAGTCAGCATCTGTGTTTTCCACACCCGCAACAGTTGCCAAGAGGACCAGGTCTGAGTCAAAGAAAGTAAAGATTGTTGATGATGAGGACCAAAGTTATAAGACTTGACCTAACTAAACTAGAGAAACATAATGGAAGTACATGGAATAAAACTACTCTCTATTTACAATGAAAAAGACTTAGTTTTCTACAAGGTAGAAATAGATCCGTTGTCAGCAACCTTGTCTTTGGCATCATGATCTGCGTGTGTGGGGTTGTCTGTGCACTCGGCGTTGTTGGTATTTGCTTGTGGTTGGGCGCTGGTGAGGGATATCGGTGGGGCGACAAAGGCACATGCACGCTTGTCACTTGGCGCATCCAAGACCACGGGGTCGTCCGTGGAGCTAGGCATTAGGAGGCTTGCCAGGACACCACGGGACGCGCCCAAGGGGTCATAGGGCATGGCTGGAAAGCCGCCCATGACATTCTCCCCCACCTGAGTTGGAGACGTCCTCAGAGCCTTACTTGCAAGATAATCATCAATTAGGATCTTTTAAGCTTTGAGGTTTGTTCCCCTCTCCCAAGTATTCTCCGCTGCATCGCAACCTTGCTATTTCACCAAGAACTCTTGGTGATCCTTCCTTGAGGCGTGAATCACCCGATCATCAAGAATATCTTCATCACGCCTTTTCCTGGTTGAATTGGGAATACTGGCTATTGTGAGTTGGCTCCATGAAGGATCCTCGGTGTCTTCCCGAAAAGGTTTCAGAAGGCTGACATGGAAGACAAGATGGATTTTCCACCAAGTTGGGGTATCCACCCGGTATGCAACTTTCCAATGCGCCTTTCAATGGATAAGGGTCCAATGTATTTTTGCAATAGGCGAGGGTCATGGAACCCTGCAAACAAGTACCGCTTTGGAATTTTGATCATTACTTTGTCTTCTACTTGGTATTCAAAAAAGAGACGATTTTGATTAGTATGCCTCTTCATCCACTTTTGGGCTTTGACAAGATAGCTCCGCACTATCTCCAAATTTTGCTTCCATTTGTTTGAGAAGCTAGCATCTTAAGGAGATTTCGACATGTTTGGTGCATTCACGGTGTGTGGGAGTAGCGGTTGCTTCCCGGTAACAATTTCGAAAGCGCTTTTGTTTGTACTAAGAGCTCTTTTGTGAATTGAAACACAGTTGAGCAGCATCCAAAAGCTACACCCAATTCTTCTGCGATCTGATTACAAAATGGCAGAGATATTACTCAAACATACCATTGAACCGCTCCGTCTGACCATCAGATTGCAGATGAAAACTTGAGCTATGACGCAATTTTGACCCGAGGCACTTAAAGAGTTAGGTCCAAAAGTTTCTAGTGAAGCGTGAGTCGCGATCACTAACGATTTTTTTGGGCAGGCCTCAATATTTGACGACATAAGAGAAGAAGAGTCGAGTTGTATCTTCTGCTGATATATATTGTGGGGCTGCAATAAAGGTAGCATACTTGGACCGACCCACCACAACCAAGATAGTTGTACGATATCTGACCTTGGACAATCTGGTGATGAAATCAAGGGAAACGCTTTCCCAAGGTCTCTTTGGGAAACCTAGTGGTTCCAAGAGTCCCGCTTGTGTCAAGTGGTCTGACTTGTACTTCTGTCATACTAGATAAGTCCACACATACCGAGCGACGACATCGGCCATTTGAGGCCAATAATAGGCACGACAAAGTAATGTCGTGGTGCGTTCTTCACCGGGTGGACGACCCACAAAGTATCGTGACATTCCCCAAGAAGATTCCTTCGCGGATATCCTCCTTTAAGAACATACAGTCGATTCCCTTTCACTTTCAGAAACCCATCTTCTATGTAGAACTGATGAGTTTTGCCATGTCCTACCAGATCAACAAAATACTGTGTAGCAAGATCCTTGATAAGTAGATCCTGTATCTGGTCTTTTATGGTGGTGGATACTTCTCTCCCCTTAGGGTGGCGAGTTGGCACACCGACTCTAGGTCAGCTCTCCGACTGAGCGCATCAGCAACATGATTAGTCTTCCCACTTTGGTACTCTAGGTTGAAGTGAAATTTCGCTAGGAGTTTCTGCCACATGGCATGTCGACCATTCAGTTTCAGCTGGGTCATGAAATGGCTAATAGCTGTGTTGCTTATCTTGACCACGAAAGGGGTTCCCGACAGATAGTGCCTCTAAAGGCGTAAGCAATGAACTTCAACCAGTAATTCTTTCTTGTGGGTGGCATAGCGCCGCTCTGCATCCTTCAGCTTCCAGCTCTCGTATGCTACAGGATGCCCTTCATGTAGTAAGACTCCGCCAAGAGCATAGTCGGAAGCATCCGTTTGTACCTCAAATGGCTTGGCCAAATAAGGGAGGGCCAAGACGAGACTACTACACATAGCCGTTTTTAATGCGTTGAAGGCCTCTGCTCGCCTGGGTCCCCAATCCCAAGGCATGACCTTCTTGAGAAATTCTGTCAATGACATTACGATGAGGGAGTAATTCTTCACAAATAGCCGATAGAAGTTTCATAGTCCAAGGAACGACCTCAAGGCGTAGATATCCTTGGGCGACGACCAATCAATGATAGCCTGAATCTTTTGTAGGTCCATCTTGATCTGCCCTTCCTTGATGACATGTCCTAGGAAATCAATTTATTTTTTATAAAAAGGAGCACTAGGATAGCTTCACATATAATTTGTGCTCCCACAATCGAGCTAGGACCTTCAGCAAGTGCTCCAGGTGCTCTTCCAGCGTTTGGATATATGCCACAATGTCATCCAAGTAGACCACCATTCATCAATGTACTCTCGGAAGACTTGGTTCATCAGGCTGCAAAATGTGGTTGGAGCGTTAGTCAAGCCAAATGGCATAGCCAAGAAGTCGAACGACTCATATCTTGTCACTTAGGTCGTCTTGTGTTCATCACCCTCTGCAATCTAAACTTGCCAATACCCTATCTTCGCGACTATTTTTGTGAACCGTCGCACCACCCAGTCTATTGAACAAGCATGTCATGAGCGGAATAGGGTACTTGTTCTTCACGGTGATTTTGTTTAGAGCCCGATAATCCACACAGATTCGTAGACTACCATCATGTATCTTTTGGAATAACACAGGGGACCCATATGGGAACTTGGAGGGCACGATGATCCCTGTGTCTAACATTTCCGTCAACTGTCTATGAAGCTCGGTGAGTTCGGGTTGTGATATCCTATAAGGCGCCCAGGCGGGTGGCTTCGCACCCCGCACCAACTCAATCTCATGGTCCGTAGTACGCCTAGGCGAGAGTCGCTTTGGAATATCATGTGGCATGGCATCTTCAAAATCTTGTTGCATCTTCTTCATGGGTGTAGGAATGGGACCCGAGGAGCATTCTATATCTTCAATGTAAAGGGTAGACAGGAACATATGTTCATGTCTTTTGACTCCCTTTTTCAACTGCAAGGCCAAGATGTTCTCAGAGGCCATCTTCATGGGCATGCACGGGATAATGCAGGGCTTGGCCCCGTTTGTTCCCATCATCAGTAGCATGCTGCATACAGTACGGACATGTTGTTGGTTTGCCTTAGGAATTCCAACCCAACAATCAACTCGAAGTCATCTATGATCACCACTCGCTCCTTCATAAGGACCAAGCTTCACTAGTACTGATTTGGTTATTCCACCCACTAGCTAAGGAGGTGAGTTGATAGCCTTGACACGACCTCTGCCCTTTCCAACAACTATACCAAGGCGCTTCACTTGAGTCGAGTCTAAGTAGTTGTGGATAGAAACCGTTTCTATCATCGCTCGAATATGCTTTCCATTGACCTTCACCTCAACAAACATTAAGGTCCTCAATTGTTTAAGAGGATTCCTCTCATCCGCCTTCTTTTTCCCTTTCTTGGTGATTGTGCAGGGGTCCTTCTTCTTACGGATAGCAACACTGGGTCCCGTTAATGCCTCTGAAATAGAGCCAACAATTGCATTGAAGGCACCTATTGGTCCGCATCATCTACTTCGTCACCCATCCCATTATCAAAGCTTGATGGTCGTTCATCTGTGCATGTGGACATTTATTGTTCCAATGTGGCCCGACGCAATGACGGCATCCTGAAGGGCGCTTTATCCTTCGATCATTGTTGTTTGACGTAGTTTATTGCTGCCTGAGGAGGGAGCCTTAGATTTGGTTGCACTCCGTTCTCCTCCACTTCTGTTAGGGCCATCATTGCTAGGTTGGCCCCCTCGGACAGGGGGTTGAGGCCTATCCTTCCAAGTTTCCACTTGATAGTCCCCAAGGCATTCTGCTGCTTGGATTGCTTGGGTAGGATATCTATCATTTGTCGTTGTAGCTACATACGGGCATAAGGTTTTAACCCTTCTAGGAATATGAAGAGTTTGTCTTCGTCCCCCATTTCACGTATGTTCATCATGAGCGAGGAGAATTCTTGCACGTAATCCTGTACGGATTTGGTCTGGCGGAGCTCTCGTAGCTTTCTCTTTGCATTGTACTCAACATTTTTGGGGAAGAACTGTAGGCGTATGACTGCCTTCAGTTCTGACCATGTCTCCAGAGCATCTTCAAGGGCCCGGATGGCTTCGAACTTCACCCACCACTAGAGTTTAGCATCACCCTGAAGATACATGACAACAACTGCTACCTTCTTAGCTTCTTCTAGGCATCCCACGGCATTGAAGTACTGATCGACATCGAAGATGAAATTTTCCACTTCTTTAGCATTCCAAGCTCCACTGTATGGCCTTGGCTTAGGAATTTTCAGTTTTTGTGCCACGGCGGCGAGGTTCACAGCACCCCCGATTTGGTTTCCACTTCCTCGAAGCGAGCCTTGTAAAGCAGCATCGACAACGTTCAAGTTGTCTATAGTTTGTTACATGGAAGTCACCATGTCTGCCTCTTGTGCCGTGTAGGCTAAATCCTCGGTACTCTCCTGTTGGAGGCCCTCGAATTTACCAAAAATTTTGGATGCCTTTGTAGCGGCCGTTTGACGGTCTCCTTTAGAGTCGCGACTGATGTTTTCTCTGTCAACTTCGGCCTGGAGCATTCTGTGGTTCAGATCGTGCAACCCTTTCACTAGGCTGGTTCTTAGTTCAGGCATCGTATCCACGATGGGTCATAATACGTCAACTATCTCTTCAAGGGCCGCAATTTCGTCCCCATGATTCACCATGGTAAGAAATATTGGTAACGGCAATGTGTTCCCTCGTCCGATAACGAGCCTAGGCTCTAATACCAACTGTTACACGGCGCCTTCTTCAGATTCCTTGGAAGGGAGACGTAATACTAACCAATTGATGTTAGTGCGGTTGTTGTCCGCCAACTGAGGTCCCCTCTTCACGCTAGACGAGAATGTCAATGTCGTACGGGATAACCAATGTCAAGAGAAATTGAAAGAACAGAAATGAGAATTGAAACAAAGCTTGATTGCAGTAATGAAAGCTATTATAGATAGGCAATGCGGTGTCGAGGGGGAGAGGCACTAGTACATAGAATTTCTTGCTTTCTAGAAAGTTTGATTGCCTGATCCCCCATAATAGTGCTTAAAAAAATAAACCAAAGTTACAAGACGTGACCTAACTAAGCTAGAGAAATATAATGGAAGTACATGGAATAAAACTACTATATATTTACAATGAAAAGGACTTAGTTTTTTATAAAGTAGAAATAGGTCCGTTGTTAGCAACGTTGTCTTTGGCATCACGATCTGCGCGCACGGCGTTGTCTGTGCGTGCGGCATTTGTGGTATCTGCCTGCGGCTGGGCGCTGGCAAGGGATATCGGTGGGGCGACAGATGTACATGCGCGCTTGTCACTTGGCGCAGCCAAGTCCACGGGGCCGTCCATGGAACTAGGCATTGGGAGGATTGCCAGGACGCCACGGGGTGCGTCCAAGAGGTCATGGGACATGGCTGGAAAGAAACTCATGACATTAATAATGACAACAACAACAACAACAAAAAAAAAATACATTCTAAAAAGATTCTTATATTAAATAACAACAAATTGATACCTTTATAAAGAAAATAAACTTTTGAAAGTCACGCGGGGTTTAGACTTTTATTGTACATGAGAGTCGAACTCAATTTCTCAGAGTGCTATGAATCGAGACAAAGTTTGTTCAACTCGTCTTTCATATCAAATCGCCCCATACCCTATTTGAGAGATTATACTGGATGGTTATTGTTGTATTCATACCAAATCAATAAATATATGACAAGAGGGATTGCTCAAATGATCAGCACCTCTTACTTACAACTCTAGGATTGTGAGTTTGAGTCACCACCAATGGAACATAACTCCAGGAAGGGGAATCAAAAGGGAGGGTAATCAAAAAGGAAATCAACAAATATATGATATGTCAATAAAATTGTCACTTCATGATGTTTAATTTATGCATGGTCTCACTTAGGGTCGTAATGTGGGTCGGGCCCGGTCCTAAACGGGCTTTGTGGGCCGATCCTAAGTGGGCTCGGGTTTCATGGGCCAGTCCTAAGTGGTCCCTGACTTCGTGGGCTTTTTGTAGGAACCAGGCCATGGCCGGGACCACGAAAGAATGGTCTCGGGCTAAGTGGGTCGCCCGGGCCTAAGTGGGCCCAACGGATACTTTCTATTTTTTTTTAAAAACTTTTTATCTAAGGCAATTCCTTGTAAATTATATTATAGAATTGTGACCTAAATTTTTTAATTCAAATTTAAACACAAAAATATTGTAAAGAGATATTCAAAGCAATGCGTTATAATTTTATTATAGCATTAACAAAACATGGCAATATCTTTCTTAGTCTTCCTTCCCCTCCCCCATGGAATGAGCACAACAAGGTGCTAATACCACCATTTAGAATAAAAAGAAACGAATCAAGATGTGCCAAAATACAAGTTACATATTAATTTACATGGTATCTCTTACAAATTTCATAAATCCTTCAAAGTCCGGAGGAATTTTCGTTGGTGATGGCGAAAAAGAAGCTTGGTCATCACCGCTTTCGGGCGAAATAGCATCCTCCGCAAGTTCAACTAGAATTTATTCGTAAGCTTCGTCTACCTCTGGTTGTGATTCAGCAGTCCAAAAAATTTTCTTTCCATCTAATCTCTGAAAAGTACTGATTTTTCCAAGCTCTCCCTCATAGATGCTCTATAATCACCAAGTTGAAGTCTTGCTTGACTGAAAGCGCTCTCTAATGCCACTGTTGAAGCTTGAATAGTTAAAATGTCTCAGGTCCTCCTTGAAAGAATCGGAAAGTATTTTTCTTTGTCATTTCACCATTTCAAAATATTAAAGGAGCCGTCGGGATTCACTTCCTCAATTCCCTGTGACAAATAAACTTCAAGCTCATTTAGTTGTGAAAAATCACTAGTACTAGAACCTTGAGAACCCCTGAACTCCACCCAAGCACTAAGTTCTCTTACTCCCGTAGTTATTTTAGATGATTGAGAACTAAAAGAAGGAGTTGGAACATTTGGTCTAACATGATCTAATGCAATTTGATAAGCACTATAAATAGTTTGAGCATTTATTTTAATTGAGGCTATTGCTTCCGAGAGTTTAGACAACTCCTCATCTTCAAGTGTTAAACCATTATAAACAGTTTCATACCAAAATTGAGGACCTCCTAATTTCATAGTAGGGTTTAACAAGGCAGCAACACCATAAATAGGGGAATAGGGAAAAAATATTTTTTAAAATTTTTTCTCATAGAATCAATAGCAAGTTGATAAATTACCTCACCCTATGAAAAATGACTAAACAAATTTGCAAGTTCTGCAATATAAACTAAACAGTTAGAAATAGTAGGATAATATTGTCTAGAAAATTCATTTGTAGCAATATGAAATTTTTCTAAAAAATCTACAAGCATTTTAACATTAGCCCAATCCGCATTTGTAAGGTGCTCATTATTATAACTTACATGAGCATTAAATGTTGAATTTATGTGGTTTCTATATTCATATGCAACAACTAAACTTTATACATGTAATTCCATCTAGTTGGACAAGGTTTAGGAACCTTTCTTTCTCTTAGGCCAAATTCATCGCATCTTTTAAAATATTCTCTAAGTCTACTTTTTTCAACAATTAAAATTCTCATACCGTAACCCACAATTAAATGGTAAATATGACAAAATACATCTAACATGAAAAATGTTACTAAATGCAAGATTTAGTGTAGTGGTTAGCAAGGCTATAACATTAGTGTTACTAGTAGCATTATCCATTGAAACTAACATTATTTTATCACTAATACAAAAATATCTACAAATATCTGTAACTGTGCTAGAAATAAACTGCCGCCTTGTGTGACGTGAATTAATTATTGTATAAGCAATAATGCGTTTTTGCATTATCCAATCTTCATCAATCCAATGACTTGTAACAGTAAGGTAATCACAGTCATTACCACTTCTATCAATATTAGTAGTAATAGCAACACGATAATTTATATGAGTAAATAAATAGCGCAAATATTGTTCACATTCATGTTTATATTTATAAATATCGCTCTTTACGGTTGTGCGAGGGTAGGATTAAAAACTTTTCTAATATAATGCACAAAGTGAGGGTTAGAAGGGAAACTATAGGGTAAGCACATAACAGTAACCATTTTTTCCAATTCTTCCGATTTTTTTTGGATCATAATATAAATACCACAGGTAACAGTGTTAATTCCCGTTGAAATTGATTTGACCAGGTACTAAGGTCAGCCTGACTAGGTACACTTGTCCCCTCGGCCATAGCTTTCATACGAAGATATCTAACTNCGCTCTTTACGGTTGTGCGAGGGTAGGATTAAAAACTTTTCTAATATAATGCACAAAGTGAGGGTTAGAAGGGAAACTATAGGGTAAGCACATAACAGTAACCATTTTTTCCAATTCTTCCGATTTTTTTTGGATCATAATATAAATACCACAGGTAACAGTGTTAATTCCCGTTGAAATTGATTTGACCAGGTACTAAGGTCAGCCTGACTAGGTACACTTGTCCCCTCGGCCA